>JAQIXS010000331.1:0-51708 GCA_034700785.1 Rossiulus vilnensis | reverse complement strand
CCTTCTTATGGAAATGTTGACATGTTTGTTGAAATGTTGACACTTCAGTTGTGATTTTGATATACATTGAGTCGATGAGAACGTTTCTGTCCAACGATTTCCCTCTGATTATGCTCTGATTTACAGTGGGAACATGTTCCCAGTGCTCTTGCACTGTGTAAAGCAAGAGAGTGTTTTAGGCGACGTTTTTCTCAAAATTACAAGTTTCAACATGATTTAATGATTTACTGGAAATGTTAATCTAATTTACACGCTTGGTGACGTGTTTGTGCACGCAATGTTCGCGTAATGTACAAATTCAAAATGTGTTTGATATTTTGAAAACGTGTCTTCCGTGCTGTGATCGTGCTATTTACAACTTCCACTGAAGTCCAACACTTCATATTAAATTAATTTACAGTTTAAGAACGTGTTTTATGCGTACTGTTAATGAGATGTGCAAATTCCCACCGTGCTCTTACACACGTTTAATGCTGTGCATAAGTTAGAAGGTATCTTTACGCAGTGTCCACGTAATCTGTAAGTTCAGAATGTGTTTAATACGCAATTTTCAAGTTAAGAACGTGTCTTCCATGTAACTTGCAAGCTCCACTGAAGTCTTGCACGCAATGTTGAAGTCATTTACAATTCAAGAACGTGTTTGACACGCAATTTTCATGTAATTGACAAGTTCATAAGGTGTTGTTCCTGCACTCAATGTCCGTGTAATTTACAAATTGGAACGTGTTTTACGTGTTTACAAAATATTCGTGTTATTCACAGGTTTGGGAGTGCTTGGGTAGTGGCTGAAAACTGGATAACCAGCATGTTAAAACACATGCCTATGTGTCTCGAATGCGTTGTGTGTTGCCGGAAAAACACATGTAAATTGCGTTTTAAGAATTCGCAGCCATGGGCTGTGATTTCGTCGCGGCCAATTTTTAGCACGCTCGTTAAGGCTGAACAGGTGGGCGGCAGCACTGCCACCCCTAGGGACTTTCGTACTAAATGCAAGCAATTTTAATAATCCATAAATTGGGCATTCAGACGCTGCGGCACGACCAGCTATTTTTCGAATAAACAATTTGCAGCCAGCGGAGGATTTCTTCTGAGAAAATGAAAATGCGAGTCCGCGGCAAGGTGACTCTCGCTCTAGCTTCCAATCAGAAAATCAATAATCTCAAGAATTTGGAAGTTTTGTCACGGAGCAGAAAAGGTTCTACTGCAGGCGTTTCCAATCGATAAAACAGACCTCCCAACCCCCACCAAAAAAAACCTAATTCCATCGGAAACGTCTCCAGCACCACTGGAGCTTGTCTTAATTAGTTGATGTTGAGGTCGTTAGTGAAATTCAATTAACGGTCCATATTTCGAAGGAAGATGCTGTAAATTGCACTCCTTATTAAATTATTGGTGTCCGGGTTGTTAACTGTCTGGCAGGTTAGTACTGTCGCGTGTCGGTGGCATGCTAATTAGTGTGGTAACTGATCAGGCCTTCCATTTTGGTGCTGCCTAATCGTTGGCATTCTGCACGTCAGTATTACTGTGTGTGTGCAGAATTCGCTGCTTTTTGGCCATAAGTGTCATTACACATTCGTAATTACAGCATCTTGCATGCTAGTATTACTAGTATATGTACTGCCGAAGCAAGTACAATCAGTATTGTTACACCTACAGCATTCGCTGCATCATTCTGCGCATAAGTATTACTGTAGCGTTTTGCATATGACATTCCGCACGTCCGTAATGATCCGTATTATTTAAGCATCATGCGCTTCAATATCATAGTATCGCTGCAGCATTCCACCCATCAGTAATGCTGCCCCATTATGCGCATCAGTACTACCACGTGCACAGGATTTACTGCAGTATTCTTCGCATTAATATCATTACAGCATTCCTTGCATCATTCTGACAGCATTCTTTGCATCATTCTGACAGCATTCTTTGCATCATTCTGACAGCATTCTTTGCATCAGTACGGCAGTATTGACGCAGCATTCCCCAGTCTTCACGTCAAAGTGTTGCTGCATCAAGGGTGCGGGGTGGTACGGTCACACCTGTGGGTTGGTGCACTTGCAGGTTGGTATGACCTTAAAAAGGGTTCCGGCATCTTAGGAACATCTTTGGATGACGCGAAGACTGTTGATGCAGTTGATGAGGTGTCTTGTGTGAGCTGAAGCATCTCATCCGCTGCGGGCGACGGCGGCATCCATCCAGATTGCCACCATTGTTGCGGTTTAAAATCCATACTCTTTAATGCCGCCAGGAACCCGGATGTGGGGCTGCTCTGGTATAATTGCAGTCATCTCTAGCTCCGTCATCTTCATCGGTTTCGCGCATCTCGGCCCATGGGCTGATGGGAGGGAATGATTGGGCGCCCCCTAGGCCTGCACTTCGGTTATTGCCGGCATTTGTAAAGAGCACTCTGTACAGGCGCATGGAGGGGATATAAAAGGGATGAGAACGAAATTGTGTTGTTTGATGAGGGCTGTTTGGCACGGCAACAAAAGAGGTTTGTTTGCCGAAAGAATTTCTTTCTAACGCTGCGCAATCCCGTGTAAGCCGGTCAGCGCGGCCCCCTAACTACGCACTTTTTGCCCCATTATTCCCTCGGCGCACTCCGCACAACCTAATGCACCTGAGTACTTCATCGTCGACACCGTTTTCAGGTACCCTGAACAGGGACCACGTGTAATTCAGCAAACAGAGCGCATTCCGATGAAGTGCTTGCCGACTTCTCTGTTTGCGCTGGACTCGTTTGGATTAGGCCATCTTAACGCAATTGCACCAGACGAAAGCCTGGACACAATGGGAAGAAGATGGCGTGGCCACAAATAGACAATTGCAAAGGGCAAAGGTCCAGTGCAGCAGCTCCAGAAGGCAAGATGAGGCTATTATGGGTCTTCTGGGATGGCAGCGGTGAAGTTGAGCAAGAGGCAGGAGGACACGATGACTGGCTTCAACCCCTGTTTATGCCTTACATTTGGGAGACCATGGTCGGCATCTTAATTGTGGTTTTCGTGGTAAATTTCCACAATATTTTGATCGGCTAGCGCCTCAGTTATCACCCTTCCGCTATTTGCCCATATGAATCCTGTAGTTCCAAACAATCTGTCGATCTATATGTACCATTCCCTTCATTATTAATATTTTTAAATGTTGCAATCATTATCATTGAATAGCATTGCTAAAATGATTTTCGAATTAGGCTAAAATGTTTGATTGGAGATCTTGTTTTGCTAATAGATTGCTTAGAAATGTAGGCGCAAATCCATACTTCAAGGTCTTATTTTCTGAAATTTTGCCAGCGACGGTACCCTTAATGTTACTAAAATGGATAGAAATTTAGACAAAACTCCACGCCAAAATCCATGGTTTAAAACGAAATTAAATTCCTATTAAAATCCTCGCCTACAGTGTTCCTATCATTGTTAACTGACGTAAAAATATCTGTAAAATAGCTAAATAACTGTATAGAAATACCATGATTTAACTATTTTACCAAATATTTTGTCAAGGTCGCTTCCTGAATAATATTACCAAAATGTATGAAAATTTATGATAATACTAATGATTATTTCTTGTTTATGGACACAGATTCTAAAGGCTGGCGTTCTATTAATTATAATTAAAAAACATCATTGGTTTAATATTCAAAACATTCAGGATAAAAAATCCATGATTTATGATCTATTATCTAAATGCATGTATTTAGCATACATTGATCCCTTAATACTGCATAAAAGTGTAGCCTAAGACTCATGAATGATAATCTTGTACATAAATCCTCACCTACAGTATTCCTATCGTTGTTAATTAACGAAACCAATTTGTAAAATGACATAAATTTGCAAACTATGCTGCTATCAAGCATGGCTTTTGGAAATATGGATTACTGGTTTATCCTCATAACAAAAAAACCCGCACGTTTGATAGTTTGACAATGTTTTTTGTGTCATTTTTATTATTATTAACGTATAGTTTAATGTAATTAACTTATTATGAATTCACAATAAAGAAATTACAAAAAAGTTCTTAAATACACGTCGAATTATGTGCGGCTAATATATATTCAGCTAAAAAACAACAAGATTTTCTCAGAATAACTAAACATGTCCAAAGCCATTAATGTCTTAAAACGTTTTCAGGTGCAGATTAAAACAAATTCTCTCATTTGAGAATTCTTAATCCTAATTTCCCAGTCTCCAAACATTGAAAGCTTGAAGAGTGCAGAGTAATCCCCACGTTGAAATGACAGCAAGGTTCTTATCTCTTAATTTCCCTACTGCACTTCGAGACAAATAAAATGTGACAGTCAAAATAAAATATTGCAATTGCCCTATCAAGTGGCAATGTGAAATGTCATAAAATAATCAATACGAGAAAATCTTAGTCATGGTAACGAAAAGATGGTCGAAAAACAAAAGTACAATTACAGTAAATACGTTGCCTGGTGCGTTGCCTATGATAACCAGTGGCATTCGGTGATTATTGTTACTAACAACTTGAAATGAAATTCAACATAAATCTTTTTGTGTACTTTGATACCAAATATTCCTAGTAATAATTGTTTTCATTGCAATTATAGACCCACACCAGTTATTGTTGCTTTGTTGAATGTCTTAGCCTTGCTTATATGGGTTGAAATTTAATTCTGGATTTCCACATACTGGACAAGGTGCATGCCTTAAAAATGTAGAATTTGCTGAAAATATAAAAACTGATGAAATTGAACATGGGCATATATTGGATTATATGTATATATCATTACTGGCCATGGATGGGATTATATGTCATAAATGGACACAAAGGGGCCAGTTAATGCTATAACTGGCCATATATGGCCATGTATAAGTCCATTTATGACCATATATTGACATCGTCATACATTTTTCAGGTAAGCACATATAGATGTGTATGACCATATCTGTTAATTCGTTGACGTATATTATCACGTGTAAGCCGTGCATATATGAATATGTATGGGTTTTATAGACATTAATAAACATTATATGGGTATATATGGATGCGTATGGATGGATTTTATGGACTTGCAGAAGCATAATATGGGTATGAATGAATATCTTAATATTTCAAATAGACCTAAAGCTCTGCACATATATAGATTAAGTCATATGCATACTGTATATGGGCCCATATTTACTTGTTCCACCTAGTTATAATGCCGATATCAAATACGTTTGTATCGGGGCAGGGTCAGTAGTACCAGCAGGTTTGAATTTGTCCAACCATTGGTTCTATAAATAGTGTTGTCGCTCAGTGAAATCGTCAGAAACGTAATTGAGTGAACTTTTTAATTCGCACCATTGGTAAAGATGTCCTTCCGGTCCCTTCTTCTCCAGGCGCCATTTTGTGTCGCTGTTAGCAAGAAAATAAAAATTCTGCTCATTGTGCTGCTCGCAGAATGGAAATTATCAATTATGGCCTTCTATTCAGCAGTGTCAGTCTAGCAGAATTATACTCTCAGATAAGCGTATCTGCAACAGTTTTATGTTGGTGCAGAGGTGCATTCTTCTGGCTAATCGATGCGCGAGATCCGCTCTAACAAACCTTATTTATTGTGAAAAATGCCAGTTAGTATTTAATGGCATGGCTGTTCCAGGATCTTTGCTGTTGAGAGCCCCTGGTGGAAAGAAAAGCTTCAAACAGCGATGATGGCTCCAGAAAGGAAGTCCCAATTTCTTTGTGCTTTGACCTGCAAGACGTCTTCAGGCCACGGCTTTGAGCTCTGAGAATCCTCTTCTTGTCAACCCAAAAAGACTTCATTATCTTGGAACACTTCGTACCTTCATTAAAAGTCCCTGCTCGTGAAGAAGTGATTGAAAGATGGCGTCATTTGATATGGAAATATGTCAAGCACGTATTAGGTGCATTTACAACAAATGACGTCAGCTTGTATACAAGCATGCTTATGAAACTAAGGCTGCCCATGCTAAGAATATTAAGATAGCTGTAATTGGTCTTTTCCCTTATCATAATGACGTCATCTTTGTTTGAATGAAATAACGAATTGTGGCAATGAATACAAATCTATGTGCAGTTATTGAACATATTCTCAACAAAATTGACGTCACGGTCTGAACAGATAAATTGACAAACGATGTTAGATTGATGTATGACGTATATGGAAATATCCCATGTTAACTAATTTGCAGTATATCATGACGTTTACTAGCTGAAATGGAGTCAATTTCTGTTTAGATAAATTATCTAACATCGTTACATAGATACTGTGCATTTACGTCCTTTTCTTTGTCAAGATGACGTTATTTCTGTCGACCTGAATTGATTACCAGCTTATGACGTTTATAGCATCAGTTATTGGCCATTTACTAGCTGACGTCATTTACCGCCTAGTGAAATTACCTTGCGTCATTTTGTTAAGTGTGATGTCAATTAGATACTGTTAGATGCATGTCCTTTTGTTAGCTAAAATGACGTCATTGTCTGCCCAGATAAATTACCTAGCATCATTACGTTAAGTGTGATGTCATTTAATAGATTCCGTACGTGTCGTTTTTGCCCCTTTTGTGGGACTCTCAGAGTTCGGAAGATAATCCGGCCACCAGAGGGCCTGGTGCACTTCCGCCTCCAAGGATCTCATCTGCCATCAAGAGTGCCTTCCTCCTCTTCCGCCTCCTCTAGGGGATTAGGGCTGCCAGATTATGCAGGCATATTCATCACCTCCAGGATCATATCTTCGACTGATTTGCACATGAATGGCGAAGGGGGCGCTTTGTGTAATCCGCGAGCAGCGACCCCCGCGGCAACCAGCTGCGAGAACAAAAAGGTTTCAAAAAGATTGTGTTTTACATTTCACTCGAACCTAATTTTTTATTTGCGCATTTCTTCGCAGGGCCCCCATCTCCCCCACCCCTGGGGACAAAAAGGACTCCAGCCATTTAATCACCTTTTTGCAATTACATTTTGGGACTGAAATTTGACGTCATTTGGAATGCAAATCGGACGCGTCAAGGGAGATAACATCGATTTGTGTTATTTTTCCTGGATGTGATGACGTGTTTTTGTCCGATGAATTGACATCTTCCGATCCATTGTCATTAAAATTGAGCTTTTTGTTTAGATATTATGTATTTGCCAGTTTTCCAAGCAAATCGAAATCATGCTGCTATTATAAGTAGTTTAAATGATGAAATAATAAAATGTAAAACATTTATCATAGAATGTATTTGAACAGCGTATTTACGTGAAAATAAAGACAATCATACACTGTCAATATTGGAATAAATCTAATGTTTGTCATACTGTCAGTGTTAATGGGTTGTGTATTTATCTTCGTCCCTTTGTAATCGCAATTTTATTTTCACTTGTTATGGTTGGTGTTGCTTTGGGTGTTTAAGAACTCACTGGCATCCGGTTTCTATCGAATACAATAAAGAAATAAAAAGCGTATGCAACCATGCTCATTTGTTCATATTTTAAACATGTATCATGTTATATTTCATTCGTTAAAAAAATAAATAGGATTGTTTTTGGTTATTTATGCATCGTAGTCGCAATTTTATTTTTACTATTTTTTTTGTTAGGCTTGTTTGTAAGTCGTTAGCAATCAAATATATTCTGTAAATTGTAATATGTAATATTTGAAATTATATTTGCAATAAAAAGTACTAATTGGAAAAACGCTGATGCACATTAGTTTGCAGGTTTCGTGACAAGTAAGCGATTAGGTCTTTGGCAAACAAGCAAAGGCCCTAGTGTTCCAATCCAATCATAAATTCCGAAATATTGATCCTAGCATCAGTAATTAAATGCGCCAATCTTTCAAAAACTGGATGGGCCACGTGACCTCACGCCACTGATTAAGCAGCGACGTTTCGCAATTAAGCACGTACGTTCCCCAAACTCATTAAAACTTTGTGAAAAGCTGCCCTTCTAACACTGCTAATGGCTGCTTCGCGGCCCTTCAATTAGCGACAGCTAAGGGCCGTCCATAAAGGACGTCCTTGGCTGGAGGATCCTGACAAACTGGGCAGATTTTGAACAGTTCTTAAGGGTACAGTTAACAAAGTCCCCAAATTACGTCATTTGTTCTTATTTGTATGCTGAGTTAATGGCAAATTAATCGCAGTATCAAAAACAGATTTCAGAACGCATTCGTCCGGATTTTGCGTTGAATTTTACCACGTCTCCGGCATCGCAGACCTGGAAACTAAAGTTGTTGCAACGCTACTAATCCCCATCTCGTGTGTTCTTGACTAAACACGTCGTAGAACACGTTCAGTCGAATTTCGACGAGTTTAATCATTTATCTGGCATTGAAGACCCTGACAAAAATCGTTTGCTGTAATGATATTTAGCCAACTAATGTGTTCTCAAAGTGTTTCGAAAAGTGTTCCAAATTAAACACTTCGCAGAACACACTGGCCGGATTTTGAATGCCAGTGCTGCCGCATCTCTGCCAGTGCCGAATTCGACAAACAAACCTCCGATGTGTTCTCAAACAAAGTATGCTCTTCCCTAAGCACATCGTGGGACACGTTCCGTCGGGTTTTGACAGCGAGTTCAATTATTTGTCTGGTATTGAAGACGCCGACAAAAATCGTTTGCGGTAATGATACTTGACCATCTGATGTGTTCTTGAAGTGTTCTGAAGTGTTCCAAATTAAACACTTCGCAGAACACACTCGGCCGGATTTTTACTGCCGGTTTTGTCGCATCTCTGCCATTCGACAAAGAAATCTCCGATGTGTTCTCTAGTAAACGCATCGCAAGTGAACGCTTTCGCTTCGCAGTTTGCACGCACCTCGAGGGCGTCCATCCACTCTCTTCAGCTCTCGCTGGTAATGTTCCTCGACCACCCACCATGCGTTCCACCCCACCGGTTCCAAGCGTTATCTGCTGGAAAAAACCCTCCAGCAATAATTACTTTCCATTCTACCTTTGAGGATAATGAGCAGTTTTTAAGGTGGCAAGGAAGCAGAAACGTTCATTATCTGCATCAGCAACGGAGGAAGGCTTTTTGTGCTTCAAATCCCCCAATGTCTTCATTCTTCCCCGCCAGTGCGCCCTGGAGAAGCCAATCCAATCTGGGGCTGGCACGCCATTGGCTGGCTCCACCTTCGCGGGGGGAGGCCGCCGAGGACCTTGTTTAATGGCTGACAAGAGAAATGGTCGGCGTCACTTCAGTTTGATCGCCCCGCGGATTCCGGGCGTGGAGACAGATCCAGAG
Organism: Rossiulus vilnensis; assembly: GCA_034700785.1. Taxonomy (NCBI): domain Eukaryota; kingdom Metazoa; phylum Arthropoda; class Diplopoda; order Julida; family Julidae; genus Rossiulus; species Rossiulus vilnensis. The sequence goes on along the minus strand of JAQIXS010000331.1, from coordinate 42,512 downwards.
TTGGATCTTGGTCGGATTCCACCACCGACTTTTGCATCCACAATGGCTCGTGGCAACTGGGAATTTTTGTCTTCAGTCGGTTTTTTTATAATCGCTGATCGGACGAAAATTGCTGAAAACTGAAATTACGAATGATGGATTTCGTCCACACTTTTTTTCCTTTTCAAAAAAATAAGATATTATGAATTTGGTAGAAACCTTGAAGTCGATCGTATTCGAAAGCGTGGAGCAGACCAAAATAACCCAAGCAAGAATCCACACATCAGTTCCTTCAGGGCCGGTTGCACCCAACAAACGTTGACACAAACCCAAGGTTAACCCCACTTTAACCGGAGGGAAAACGTTGCACCACAGCGGGTTAGTAGCTTCACACGGGTTAACGTAATTGAACGCAGTTTTTCCCAGAATTCCAACGCCATCTCCATGTTTACCAGAACTTGTGCTGAAAATCCCTGTAGTAAGCCTAAAATAGTGCAACAAAAACCTTTCATCCCTCAGGTTTTGACTCGTGGTTCTAGGTAAACCCAGAGTTTCTAGCCTTTCATTTAACTCTGGCAACGTTTTTGAAAAATGTTTCGCAAATTCTGGACTATAGCCTAAATTCCGCCGAAGAAATTGCTGAGGGAGAGCAATGATAAGGACATTCTAAGAATTCTGAGCTGCAGCATCTCAAGTAGCGGTCTTTCCCTTGGGGCCTTGACGCCAGACCGGTCCATGAGAGCCAGCCCAACACGTATTATGCCTTTTAGGAGCTGCGTCCATTAAATCCAGCAAGCAACCAACCTGGCCCGAGCCCAGATAGAGGGCGCTCGATGCCAGCGAGCCAGAGGAGGCCGCAGCTGTCGCCCAGAGATAAGGAGCTGGAGCCCTAAGAAGCTCGGCTCTATTGAAAACTAAGCAGGGGGATAATAGCGAGGAGCAAATGAGACCCTGATGTTTAGCTTGGGAACATGGCGCTCGTGCACCTTCCCCAATTGCCTTTTGGAAATCCCTCTTTGCTGGAGAGGATTAGGGCCCTTGGCTTTTTCGTGCCTGGGAGGCTGGCACGCCCCACTGCGTGCCAATCATCCAAGCTCAATTATTAAAAACGCATTTGGAGGAGTTAGGCCCAGGCTAACGAGCTCCGGTGACGTCAAAGCCGGAAGATGTTACCCTAGGAACTTTGGTTGAGAACTGGTTGGTGGGTCCTCCGCCAAGGAATCGAGGGTCTTGTTAGTAGTGTTCATTTTTTTCACACCAGGTGGGATCTTGGTGTCTGATGGGTGGAGAGGCCCGGGTTTTTCTTGCCAATTACCAAGCCCTTACTGGTCGTGCATCGGCTCGGTTTTTGTCAAATGTCCAGTGTTTTCTAGTGGAGAAATGGGCTTGTTCTTACCAAATGTCAAGCGCATCCTTGTCAAACTGGAAGCTCTATTTTATCAAATATCAGCCGTTCTAAACAATGTCTGGCTCTTTCTAGTAAAATATCAAGTTCCCTCTTGTCAGCTATCAACTTTGTTATGCTGTACTTTGTCGTCAAGTAATAGCTTTGCTCGTGTCAAAAAATCAAGTTCTTTATAGTCATTTATCAAGCTCTTTATAGTCAAATATTGAACTTTTCATAGTCAAATAACTCACCCTTTCTCGTCAAATGACTGATTCGTTTTTACCAAATATTTATAGTCAAATATCAAGCTCTTTTTAGTTCCTTGTCAAATATCAAGCCACTTTGTTGTCAAATGACAGCTTCGTTCTTGTCAATACGTGCATCCAGCACGTTGTCGTGAAATACCAAGCTCAATATAGTCGAACAGATGGCTTTTTCGTGTCAAATAACTGGTTCGATTTTTGGTCCAAAGATTGATAGTCAATAATTAAGCTTTGTCAGTCAAATATCTATCGTTTTTCAGTCCAACAGACGCATTATGGTCAACTAATAGTCCTCTTTCTTGTCAGATATGAGCCCGGCAACGCCTAACATGAACTTGTCAGTGTCAAGCTCTTCAGTGTTATTTTTTAACTCCATTCTTGACAAATATCAGGCCTCGTCTGGTCAAACATGAAGTGTCCTCTTGTCGAATATTGGTTCCAATCGTCAAGAATATCAATGTATTTGATGTCAGCTATTAATTTCTTTTGAAATGCTGGATGCTGGTCAATTGTCAGGTTCATGCGAAGTAAACATGCATCAAGATGTCCTCGACCATTTTAAAATGTATTTACAAAACATGTGTCTTCAATCTATGACGACGCTCAGGACCTCCCATCTTAAGTCCTGGTAGAACATCAAAGTTGTCAAATTTGTTTACAGAAATAATGGAATGGTTTGGGCGATGGATGCCAGTTTCTTGGCAAAGATGAAAGCATTGTGTTCTTGGAAAACAGACGGTGACGTCATGTTTTTTGTCATGGGAATCAGATTCATATTAAAGAAGTCGTGCGTGTTTTGCTGCAAAATACGATTGTTTTCGAAGAAACTGCGTTTGTTTGCCCTGGCGATGGGTAGTTCCAAGGATGAGGTTGCAGCGACATGGAACACGTTTTTTATTCTGTCAAAACTTAGCACGCTGCATTGACTTCGTCAATAAGACATGTCGTACATGTACATGTATATTCTCTAACGTGCTATTGACGTAAGACACATTGTAAGACACAGTGCATGCTTAGGACTGCAGACTGACATGTCAGCACTTGTCAGTATTTGAATTTGACCTGTCAAAAGATCCGTTTTGGACGTTTTTGTTCCCGTCAGGAACTGACACCCTGCTTTGACATTGTCTTCAAGGCATGGCGAATGTCTACCCATTCTCATACACACCCATAGGTGGAACAAATGCATGTACTCCATACTTAGCACGTGATCCGAGTGCTCTAATTTGCATATTTCCAGCCTAACTCTTGCCCAGAGTACATAAACTCATTTCCATAAGGGATGATGGCCGAACAAACCCAACCAAGCGTTGTCGGTAAGAACACCGAGAGGATTAGTGATGTTTTCCTGGGACTGATGTCTCATTGTGATAGTTGGGACACGGATTAAACTGAGGAAGACCAACAGGGTGGGAAAAGTCCTATCAACGCCATCTGGATCCAAAAAATGCACTTTCGTAGCGTGCAGTCTTCCACTTGCCAGAGACAGGTGCATTTGGAAATAAGAAATCCCAGAGGGAAAAAACTTGTAAATATACACCATATATTGGCTACAAATGAACGTATGTGGCCGTGAACGGCATTGCATTGTACAAATTCATGCCAGTCCATACATATCCCCAACATGGGTTTACTTTCTTACATGGGACCATATGTATCATACATATCTATGAATGTGTATACTTGGAAAAATATAATTTAGCGTTTTATATTAAACTTGAAATATTATTTATATCAGCGTGCATTGCATTTGCTTACGGGGAAGCAGGCAGTAATGAAATTGTCTTTAATAGGAATTGGAATATTTTTTCATGTATGGTCAAGTATGCAGTCTTTATCTAAAACTGCCATATATGAACTTATAAATGGCCAGTTATGACGTAGGCTATATGGCCGAATATCATCGTTTCTTATCATTATTTATGCAGAGAAAATGGTCTGTTAATTGTACGGTGAATAGTGGAATTAACCCACGTCAGACCAAACGTAAGTACCAAGTATTTACGCTTTTTACGAAGTATGACGTCAAATTACGTATAAAAGCAAGACGACCCATTTTGACGTCAGTTGTCGCTTCTTGTCCTTAACCAAAGTTCACTATTTGAATCTCTGGATTGAATCATTACGTCAAGTGATAAGGAAATGCAGTAGAATAGTCAATGTTTGGGGTATTATGACCTCAGTTTTTGGTCTATTTCCCAGCCGAAATGACGTCATTTTTATTACGTAAATTGACTTACAATGCACTGCTAAATCTGCAACCTCAATATTGCCTCAACAGAGTAAAGTTCGACGTCATTTTACCATGCATCCTAACAGTAAATTGTGCTTGAAATTTCAATACTTTAGGATATAAAAGTAGTCATGTTCTTTATTTAAACAGTTATCACAGACTCGTGAACACTTACAATGTTCCGTGTGTTAGCATTTCACAGAAATATACTATTTTGTTCACAAAACCTCTCAAGAAAGGATCACAATGGCTGCGTGGAAATGGGCATGTGACCTCGTGCTCGGTGCTCCGATCTGTTTCTCGGCCGAAATGACGTCATTTGCGACCCCACTAAATTCACACGGACTTCTGGAAGGCCCACAATGCCTTTTTAGGCCCGCATTCTTCACCGCTTTTGTTCCTTCGGTCCTGCGGATGGCATCTCGGATTATGCGGTGTCTGTAATGGCCGTCGTAAAAAATCCTCTTCTGCCTGCACCCAGGGACCTCGTATAGATCTGCCCCCCCCTCCTTCCTTCATCTCCCGCTTTGTCCGCCAGGGGCCCACAATGGGGGGGGGGGACCTGGGGGAAGACGTAATCCGGCGCGTGCGGGAACACAATGGCGTTCTGGAGGGGAACGCCTGAATGGAGAGGGAAGGGGAGCGCATAAAGGGTCCCCATGCAAATGGAGCAGGGGTAGGGGGGCGCACTGGGACCCAAACTCCCCCCCACCCCGCTACATGGTCGCAGTTTGATTGCGGGGTCAGATAACGGGGTCAAGCGGCGAGGGTGAGCTTCGGGCCCCGGGTGTTGGACCCGGCGGGTTACCCGGAGGAACAAGTATGGTTTTGGGGCACCTCGTCTTGGCTCAAAATCAGGCCACCCTGAAACACAGGGACTAGCCTGCATCAGAGGATCTTAGCATGGGGCCCCTTTGGGGATCCATGGATGGAGTTTTGGAAGTTGAGGGATAAATAGGGCCCGGGAGCAGGGTTTTCGGAATTCGGGCGTATATTTTTGGGGTTTCTAAGAAAACGGTTGCGTGGTTAGCTTTTGGAAATTTAAGGATGCAGGTTTAGGGTCCAAGAAAAGATTGGATTTTTTTTGTGTGGAATGCATGGATGCGTTTTGGGGTGATCATCGTGAATAGATGGATTTTTGGGGTCCTTGGTTGGATTTTTTGGAGTCAAGGATGCAGGAAGTCCAAAGATATGTTTTAGAGTTGATGAATGAAATGGCGGTCTCCATGGATGGATTTTAGGAAGTACAAGAATGGATTTGTGGGGCTCATCAATAGATCGTGTGGGATCGAGAATGGATTTCTGCGAGTCTGGGGATATAGTTTTAGCTTTTTTGAATATATTTTCCGGTGCCAGAATGATACTCGGATTTGAATTGCGAGGGTCCATGGATAGATTGTTTGGGAATCCTTGGATTTCTGCATGCATGGGTGGTCCATGGCTAGATTCGTAGGGTTGAAGAATGGATTTATTTTGGAAAGCACGGTCCATGGATACATTTTTGTTAGGACATGTACAAGAACAGGTTCGTGGAAGTTGAAGATAAATTGTTGGCTGCCTTGGAGAACTTAGTGGGTTCATGAATGATTTTTGGGAGCAACTATTTATAGGACCGTTCCAGATAGATTTTTGAGGAGTCCATGCGAGAGTTTTGAGGGTCCATTCGTAGATTTTTGATAGTCCATGAAATATTTCTCGGAATGAGTGGATTTCTGGTTATCCATGTTCAGATTTTTGGGAATCCATTAAAGGTTTTTGGGGGTCCATGTTTAGACTTTTGAGTCTCCATGAAGAGGTTTTTCGGATCCACTCATGGATTTGCGGGATCCATTTACAGGATTTTTGGGAGTCCGTTCATAAATTTCTGGTGGTCCGTGCAATGATTTTTGGGAATTCATGTCTATTCTGGGGCCTTGGACACAATTGTATGGTTCATAAAAATATTTGTGTGGTCCTTGAATACATTTTCGGGGTGCATAGGTAGGATAGATTTCTGGGAATTCATGAATATATAGTTTTTTTTAGAAGTCCAATTAATAATAGATGTTTAAGAGGTTCTTGGATAGATTTCTTGGGAATCAATGTATGTAGGCCTATTTTCTTGAAATTTCGGCATTGGAATTTCTGCATGGATTTCTGGAGGTCCAAGGATAATTTTGGCACGGTCCAACATGGATTCTTGGGCACCCATGGATAATTTTTTTGTTTCCCCAAATAACTTACCTAAATGAAGTTTTTAAAAATGGGGTCCTTAAAAGGCTTCATTTAGGGCCTCTGGCTCGAGAGCGTCCTTAAACACATTTATTAACATAGGCTATTTATTATTGGGTCCTTAAGAATTCTGTTATAACAACTAATTCAAAGGCATGTGAATTCGTAGAGCCCTAAACATGTGATGGAACGTGTTCAAAATGGGTGATCGAAATCAAAGACAGGAATGCTTTCTGAACGAATTAGCGGGTGCCCTTCTGCGGATGAGGGTGCTCTCGGGAAATAGAACACATGACTGGTTTCAGAACGTGCTCTAAACGTTAAGTTGAACGCGGTAAACGTTTTCAATTGTTTCATAGACTCAAATTTGGAATATTTTCGACATGTAAAGAGAATTTAGAATACAAAACCTATTAGATGATGTAATTTACAAGATAAAAAACTATTAGAACACACGTTTTAGGGTTCCAAAATTGGTGGAACGTGTTTCGGTTTGTTATACTTCATTTCTGGAAATATAGAACGCGTATCATGTATGACAGCACAATTATCCGTGTTTTTGATAAAGACCATTTTGAACTTATGCTGAAAATTGATAAATGCCTTTGTGTGTTTACATCTTGTCTATTTTTAAACAGAGATATGCTGCACCAGAACACACGAGAACATTTGAAAATGGCGTTTTAGGGACGTCAGTACACGAAGATGTGTTTAGAGATGCTAGACCCTGTTTACCGTGCATTAACTGGACATGACGTAACAAAAATATATTTAGCATAAAAATACATTTTTTACAACAAACAAAAAATGTCATTTTTCCTAATGCATAAGTTCAATGTAGAACATTTGCAGAACCTCTTAAATGATTAGAACACAATTTTCGCTATTTTATTCTGAAATAGGCCTACTAGTAGGAGCTTTGTGTGTTGGTTTTAACTTGGTTACCATAAAGGTCCATTAATTCCAACATCTCATTTCAATACTGTTTTGAAATATGAAAAGATGTGAGAACATGTAAACGCGTTTACAACATGTCTGGTGTGTTTTTAAATGCTGTACTTTATTTTTTGATGCTCGATTATGGCTATAGGCCTAAACGTATTGAAAAACGTTTGATAGGCAGAACACGTAATAGAACACATCAATGAAGCGTTCTGTGAAGTGTGTTCGAATTCGCTAAGTCAGTAAGGGCTGAATAAAGCCTAAATGAATTCTGCATTGGGACCTTTGAGGGGAGGCACTGCATTCATGCATCATGTCTGAATATATGGTGAAAATTGACGTTTTGGAATGTTCATTGATTGTCACTTTCTTTCGAATAAACATTAAAATTGTTTTGGAATGATCATTTATAGTAAATTATTGGCATAATTAAATGTTACAAAAACGTATGCTTCTAGCATGAAAATTCAGTTTTATTGTGGTCATTGAATCATAATGAGGTTATTTAGAACACGTAACGAACACATTGCATGGTAATTAACATGTTCACGGAATTGATTTCGTTCCATGTCACGTCATTTGAAGCACGCACGGCGCATGTTCCCAAGTGTTTCAGAGAAGTTGAGAACTCATCTTCGTATAGCAATGAAACATTCCCTTTCGAATGGACGTGTTTTCTGGAGAACACAAACATAAACCGTGATAAACGTCTTACGTGCTATAATGTTCAAGAACTGCCACGGCGTGCCTGCAGGCGACTTAAGCCTATATGGTCCCATGCATCAGAGACCATATGATGCATACATGTATGTGCTAAACGCAAGCGACAACATGCAGCCTAAACATGTGACGTTTGACACGTGATGTACATGTTTGGGACAGGAACATTAGCATGTTTATTTGCCAAGCCGAACATGTAATTGAAGCATAGTCAATGGTCGTTTATGTTGCTGGAGTTGATATGCTCTCTCAAGGGTTCTCATGTTTACAAATGGAACATTTAAAATATCATTTGCCCATTGAGAACATGTGAACATTGCTAATGGTCGTTTGCGTAGCTGGCTTTGATATGCTCTCATGTTTAGGAATGGAACATTTCATGTATTATTCGGGGTTTTATTTACTGATCCAGAATTGGCAGGTATCAACATGCCCAATGTGATCATGTGTTGTCCTTTATGTATCCGTCTTTGATGTGTTCCCTTTAGGGTTCTGTAGCTGGTGTTGTTTTTCATAAGGGTTCTGATGTTTAACATAAAAGATTGGAAATATTTTTAGCGTTTTTATTTATCAATCCAGAATTGGCAGGAATCAACATGCCCATTGAGAAAATGGTCGTTTATGTGGCTGGCGTTGATATGTTCCCAAAAGACAAGAGTCGTCATGTTTAAGACTTGAACGTTTCAACCATTTTTTTATTAAAGCAATCCATAATTGGCAGGCATCAACGTGCCCTTTCAGGTCATGAGATTGGAACATGATCAGTATTTGTTTATGTAGCTGGCTTTGACATGTTCTCGTAAGGGGTGTTTAAGACTGGAACATTTCAACTATTATTCGCATTTTTATTAACCAATTCAGAATTTGCAGGCCTCAACGTGCCCCTTGAGATCATGTGATTGAAACGGGACAAATGGTTGGTTTGATTTGTTCTCAGAACGGCTCTTATGTTCAAGACTAGAACATTTATTAGCACTTTTATTTACCGAGCCAGATTAACACGGGTTAACATGCCCATTGAGAACAAATGTAATTCAAGCATAACCGAGGCCCATTTATGCAGCTGACTGTGATATGTTCCCATAAGGACTCATTCGTGCACATTTGCTAACCATGTGTTTAGGTTTGGAACATTTCGTAGGATAAGTTTAGCCGCCACGTAATTATGACTAGCCTTAGTGTGCTAATCAAGACACTCTGCAGTGGGTTTAAGGGCCATAAAAAGAACGTGTTCACAAATTAGAACGCGTGACTTCCGGTGGTCATTAAACTCATTATCACCGTTTTGATCGGCAGCGAATAAAGTGGGTCCATTTCGGCTTTTGGAACCGCAGTAAAGGTCGAAAGGACGCGCGCGCATTGCGGCAGAACGCCTCAGCGCCATCTAGCGGCCGCAAAGCGCAACTGGGGTGTAATGGGCCCTGGTCACGTGGTTTTTGCGCATTCGGATGTTGCCTCAGGGCGCCCACCAGGGGGCAGCAGGGAGCACGCATGACGACCAGAAAAATCGATGGGGATTTGGGAAAATTCGTTTCACATAATCAATAATCAGCTTTTTTTTTCTGCCTTTTATTTTCTGAAATGAATTTTTTAAAAGGTCGATGAAACTGAGAGACACATACGCCTTAATTTATTACAGGGTGTCCCAAACGTCACAGCGTTCTTCTAAGAGCAAATTGTTGAAAATATAAGTTTAAAATGTTACTTGTAATTCGTAATAAATTTGAATTTTACTTATTTATTTATTTATTTATTAATGATCAACCAGCACTCGTTGTTTCTTAAATTTCTTTTGAATTATTTTAAATACACGAATGGCAAAAATACTTAGTTCTCTTTTTTCAAATGATGAACACTTGGTGATGAACAGCAAGTGCTAATAGTTTGTTGTAACGTCTATAATTTTGCTAACATATATGTTGGCAATGATTTCGAAATATTTTTTAAAAAAATTTACAATTTGAAATACTTTATTGCTCAGATTTGTACACAAGAGCTAATTTCTGTTCTAACATCTCTGATTTTAGTTTAATTCTAAATGCAAAAAGATAAATATTGTGACGCTTCCAAAATAGTTTAAAGCTTTTTCATAAATTTAAGTTCGCGATGAAAGTGAAACCGTTGCATTTAAGTAATGAATTTAGTGTATCATTGAAGCATACGTATTTTTTTAAATGACAGTGTTTTATAATGCAATCGGAGGCTTTACGAACGCCATGTACTAAATATTAATGGAAGGATGCTTCTGCTAAAATAATAAATGGTGAAATGATAAAACGGTTTCGCAATATTTTATGATACTTTTAGTATGTTCTAATTTACGATTAATTAACAACGGAGGCGAAAAACAAGCGTTGAAAGTGTTAAACTTTGTGTGTGACTTGGCTTTTGGAATATTAGTTTTTTTTTTAAAAATTTAACACTTATAATCGCATTAGTTTCTTATTCTAATTTGAGTGAATAATTTAAGTAAATTAGTAAATATTACAAATGAAATCCTATATTTCCAAAATGAGCACTTGTATTTTTCAAATTTCGCGCCAAACCTGTCTGCGACAGCGTGGGCTAGATGGCGCTTGCAATGACGTCATCACCGCAATGGCGTCCCTGGGCTGCAGCGCCACAAGTGGCTGATCTCGCAACTAAATTTATCGATTTAGGTTGGGGCAAGATGCGCACTGGCTACTGGCTCTTTTTGTTGATTATGGAATTATGCTCATTGCTAATGACCACGTGGATCAATCAGAAACCCGCTCGATAACTCTGTGGAGGAGGAGCCAGTTGATCTGCAATTTCATTGGCGCACATTTTTAGCTACCAGGTCGATGATGGCGAATTTAGTGTAGATGGACTTAGGAACGCCTTGGTTTGGCAGGCTGTCTGTAAGGTGCGCCATCTAGTGACCTTTTGAGGAAACTGAAAGCTCCTTAAGATGGTCCAAACCGAAACCATTAAAGGGCACTGCAAAACCCTTTTTATGTACAAGGTGTCCATCAACTTTATTATCTGTTACAAACCTTAATTAAATATGCTATGAATTACGGATTTGTAGATACCTTGAATTTGGGCATGTTTGTGTTCTCATGCCTTGGTTCCTGTTATTAAAACGATTCATTGGAAACTTCATTAGGGGTCAATACATTTAATTTATAAATTACTAGTTAGCTTATTATAAAAATAATGTATTTTCCTTATGAATTCGAATTTTTTTTTATAAAATCATTCAAGTACGTGGTTTCCATGAATAATTTTATTTTGTAAACCTTAATAGATTAGATTGTTGGACACTTTGAATTTGCAAAATTTTTAAAGAATTTCAAAAAATTCCGTTTATGGTAAGAAATTGCAAATTGTTTTGAAAATAAATAACAAACGTTCAAAACAATTTATTGCATTTGTTGTTATCACAAATGGAAATTTTTTAACTATTCTGCAAAGTGCCCGTAAGCAACTTAAGCTCATTATGAAAAAATGTCTTCTAATTAAAATTTCAACTGGATACAGCCTTACAGTTTTGCCATGGGATAAACAATCTTGAACTCCCTGGAACTGTAACATTTTTGGAGCTCTTTGTTATTAAAACAATTTGTTCAATGGGCTTAACTTTTTGTTTTTAATTTCTTCGAATCTATTTTTTCCTTTTAACAAATCAATGCGCGTATATCATGTGGAAACCTTAGTACAGGGCTCCTTAAATTATTCACCCCATTTTATGTCTTAAAGGCTTAGAATGGGGTGAATAAGTTATGGACATCCTGGATATTGAACCGTCCTGAAATGGTTCTAAATAATTCATTTGCCAGTAAAAGAACAAAAGATGGAGATTTTATGCATGATTTTTGTTCACATGTTAGTAGGGCTCAGGACAAATATAATTTGCAAAATTTCATTTTTCCCTGGAGAATTATTTCTTCCGCTCAACGGCTGTTCTCAATGAAAGCACAAGTTGTGCGAAGAATTTTCAAAAAGTGAAGTGGTCACAAATTCAGAATTTCATTTAAACTTTTCGACAAATTTTGCTTGGTATAGATGTATTCTTACTATGTATTTCTTCCTTCTCATCAATGCATTTTTGCCTTCTTTTCTATAAGTTTTTCTTTAGAACTGTGATAAATAAAAGTGCAGTCAAAATGTCTTAAAAATTACATTAAAAATGACCAATTTTATTAAGCATTCCTAAAACAATGTGGTTGAGATAATTGCTATTAAAGAAACATTTTTATTTAAGAAATTAATCAACAAAGATCCCCCTCTATATAAATCTACCCCGAAATATTTTGGAAATTTTAACTAAATACATTACTCGTGTTCAATTATTTTTGTTCATGTTCTTTTAGGTGTGTTTACTCTTAATCATTATTTTTGATCTATTTTTCAAGAAAATGTATCTCTTATTTATTCGCATATACGTCATTCCTTTGCAAATATGTAAATCGAAAAATACTTAATTATATTAATAAACTATGGTTTAACAATTCATATTAAAATATATCCGTTAGCGAAATATTTCTTTCAAAAAATTGAACGCAAATAATGACTTTTAGTTAAATTAAAATTTCACTTTTAGGTAGTAACTTAGTTTTAATTAAGAATGTTTTGTGTACAATGCGTACGCATTGTAAACTGCATACGATCTATTGTACTACATTAATATGTATTTTAACGAATATTTTATATAACCCTTTACCTCCTGGGGCCATAGGCATTTGCAACATTTCAAAAACGTAATTTTTTTATTATTTTTTTAAACATCAAAAATAATGCAACTGTGCTCCGTTTGGTCATATTTAATTATAATAAATATTTTGTTTGGACTGAGGAATTTTAGTCAGAATTTTGTAAAAAAATATTTTGTATTAATCTTGTGGGTCTCTAAGCACGTGCTTATCCACCCTTACGGCCATGACAGCGCACATTTAGAGGCAGTTGTGTTTGAGTTGAACACCAGCTGAACACCACCAAACAAATGTTCTCGTTGAGCGTTCGTGACACACGCACCTCTTAAACTCACATTACTGTGAGTCCCGCTTTGGCCCCTGGCACCGATTAATTCAATTGTCAACTTTTAGCAATCTTGTTTAAACTGCTCTAAGTGATGATAGTGCAAATACTTTGAGTGCACTTAGCACATCGACACACCATATGGATCTCCAAATTCATGCTGAGAGTGAAGTAGCACTATTTTTGGAGAAATATTTTACCATACATTTTGTGTTTTTCTTAAGAATTAATTCACTTCATTGATTGAGCATTTCGTCAATAGAAACTTGCTGTTTATATGGTTAGATATGGTTCTTATTTTTCTCGCAGTTGTTTTGCAGAGGCTAACATTTCGACGACGGTTATGCGAAAGTATGCTTGGTTAGATATGGATCGTTTTGGGTGATAGTTGGTTTGCGGGTGTTTACGTTTTTGCGACTTTTTTTTTGCCAAAAAATAGTAATGGTTAGATATGGATTATTTTAGATCGTAGTTATTTGCAGAGGTTTACATTTTTGCGATTTTATTTTGCAGAAATTATTTATTGTTTGATATGGAGGTATAGGTGTTTGCTAGAGGTTTACTTTTTTGCACTTTTCCTATTTCTGATTTTTTCACATTTCTAATATGGAACTATGGAACTTTAAAATGAAATTATGATTAGATTAGATGGAACATTCGATTTATTGTTTTTCTGCGATTTTTGGAGAATAGGAATCGAAATTGAACTACTGACGGTGAGCAGCCATGATCTGTAATTTTTACTTGTTTCATTAATTCCCAAAAGAAACCGCAATTTCAAAAAATGTAAAAACATTTCAGAAGAATCTGCACTGAAATACTTGTAGAAATTAAGTAAAAACACACAATAAAATGTATTACAGCTGCTTATTTTTCAATATAATGTTCTTAGAATTGTATGACCACAAAGCATGATTTAGGTTTTTCAAACTTCCACGTAAATATTTATTTTGACAGACAAATTATCAGAATAACGCGTGCCAAAATCCATCATTTGTGATGTTGAATAATTAAATATATTTATTTAATAATATATTCCATTAAAAAAATGTGTATTTTCTCCGTACCTGCAATAATTTACAAACAATGGCTTGAGTTTTCTGTAAGGAAGGAGTTAATGATCTGTTATTTTACTGGCAATATTTTATTTTTGTAAACTTCACCTGATGTGTTATTAGGCCTTCAGAATGTAAATGTTAAATTAAAATGCTGATAACATCCAAAAAACTTATTTCTTTATAATTATTTCGTACTAAAAACTTGTGAAATGAACAGGCAGGAATTCAGCATTGTTGAATTTGTTAATTTCAAACGGATTACTTAATCATAATGTAAATGTTGATTAAAATTGCGCAGTTGTGATGGTATTTATACTTATCCCATGAAACTTCCTTTGCATGGCACAAGACAAAACCGGTTTAAAGATATTTGCATAAAACAAAGGAGATATACACTACTATGTGATATTTTGTCAGACCAAAACTTCCTGCAGCATTAATTAAATAACACCAATCAAACTTGCATAGCCTGACCAATAGACTATTATAGTTATTTCGTCATCCATAATACACGTGTTTAGATTTGTTGCCCGCTTTTTCACCTTCAAGCACATTTATGACATTATTGACATCAGTACGAAAATTCAAATTACAGCTTCTGAATTCAGTCTGCCACAATAGATCAAAGAAACAATAGGTATTCACCATATGATCACAAAGGTTGGATGAAATTAGAAGCGGCAGGAAACACACCGTACTCATCGATTTCAATTATTTCAGTCATGCAATCCCTCAACTTTTGAAGTAAAGTTTATCCGCCGTAATGACGTCACTTCGCGAAAGCCAATCAGTACCGTTTATAGGGGCTCCAACTAATCATAGTTTAGTATTTAGGCCTTGAACCAATCAAAGCGAGTTGAAGGCGGGACTTTCTTTGTTCGCTCAAAAACATCTCTGCTCAAATAGCAGTGCAAATACCAAGCGTAGCCCTTTTCAAAATTGACTGCTCCTGAAGAGGTCTGATCGTTGCCAGCGGCTGTTGAGATACAGCTCTACGCTGTTGTTTACAAATTCAGAAGCTGACAGACATCACATGTGCTTTGAATTTTAAAAATTATAAAAGTGGTACAGCGGTATAATTGTCTACGCGTTTAGGTAAGCACATTATGTGGCTCGTTCTTACGATTGTAATTTATTTTCTAGATGATATTCCATATTATGCATCTGTTATCGGATATTGCATAAATCCGTAAAAGTCCAACCTTTGTTATTATAGAAATTGTAATTAATGTGTGCTGGGAATTATTAAAAGTTTTCAAAAAAGCTCCCGTTTATTATAATATTGTGAGAAGCTATCACCAAATATTAATTGCCTTATTTAGAGTAATCGTCTTAGGCATCTTTGTACTGAATTTCAAGAAAAGATTGCTGCGTATTTTGCTGCGCACATTTCCTTATTTAAAAATGAAATTCTAGTACTTGTTATGTATTGTATATACAAAGCCAAAATAATTTTAATTTTTGCGAAACTTTTGTTTTGTTAGGTATGAGACGCCAAAGATTGAAAACGAATATATTTTAGAATAAATAAAAACTTGTAAAGAATTGAAGGCGTATATATTTTTTAAAAATAAATAAAAAGATAGTACAAGTACTTGTTCTATACTATGGTGTGCGTTTGTTTACTAATGTCAATTTTACAGACTTTGTATGACAAATTGTTGATAAGATCTTATATAACTTAAAACTTGATCGGTGAACTAGGCTACTGTGAACTTGTATCAAAATGAAAGTACAAACAATTCAAGGTTCAAACTTTGCATCAGTTATTAAATTGTATAAAGACTAAAGAATCTAAAAAAAAATTACTACGGTTGATTTCACCATTAGTACGTGCTTTATTCAATAAAATTATCAATAAATTGCAATGAGCATTTCTTGTGCAATTCCATAATTATTCCTGGTAAGTATTATTTTGTATGGATTTCTGTTATAAATATATGAATTCATACTTAAAGACTTATTTCAGTGCTAGAGAACAAAATGCACGTGAACATTTAACTATGATATGCTGTCTTTAAATACTATAAAACAAATTTTAGACCACCTTGGTTGGTGAATATTACAATGTAGCGTTAGTTTGATCTAGCAGAAGAGAAAAAATTGTAGGAAAAGTAGTCTACTTATGTGAACGAGTTTTAATAGCGCATCCTCTTCAGAGACTGTTTTCATTTTGACATGAGTAAGTGTATCAGGGTTTTTTCTGGAATGAAATAAACCACAATTAATAGGATAAGATAGATACACAACTCTTGACATATTTATTAAGATGATGCAATACTTATGTTTTGAAAAATCTTGGTGTTAGCAGCTGATACAATGTGTGTTTTGGGCAACTGATAACTGGTAGATAAAGGAAGCGAGTGAATTATTTGCAGGCTCGCATTGTTTTAATGCGAGATATGGGTCTCCATGGCTAAGTATGATCACATTTTTTTAGGTCTTCACAATGGTACTTGATAGAGATGGGCATTGTCGCGTGGCACAATCGCAAGAGAACGGCTATTCCAGTACTGACAAAGCCACCACCATGTCTAAGTCGAACTTTTCGGCAGTTGATCCACAAGGCTACCAACGCTTGATCGATAGAATCAACCACAGAATTGTGTCTGGAGATAAATTTTTCTCAATGGAATTTTTTCCTCCGCGGACGAAGAATGCCGCAGTCAACTTGGTGTCCATGTAAGTGTTGCAGATGGCTGGTGGTTATAATGCAGCTTGGACAATTTTAAAAGGAATTCTCTCCTCTCCTCAGGCTGGAAAGAATGGCGCAAGGAAATCCGCTTTTCTGTGACGTGACCTGGCATAATGCGGGAAATCCTGGCGGTGATGGCGAGACAAGTTCTATGATGATAGCGAGTGCGGCTTTGAATTACTGCGGTTTGGAAACAATGCTTCACATGACTTGTTGCAGAATGACACGGGACGAAGTGAGCCAACATCTCTCGCGTGCTAGAGATGTAGGCATCAAAAACATCTTGGCACTTAGGGGTGGTAAGATATTGACTTTTTATTTTAAGTGCTGTTCTAGTACTTAAAACAATGGAAATCAGCATTATAATTATAATCTGTTTGTATGGAATATTAAGTGGCTTTGGAAATTATTATTAGGATTAAGCAAAATTGTTTTTTGAATGTAGATCCCATAAATGGGAAGGACTGGAGACCAACAGAAAATGGATTTGCTTATGCTGTCGATTTAGTACGATATATAAGAGAGATGTTTGGCGACTACTTTGTGATAGGGGTTGCAGGTGCGAGAGCCACAAATGGCGGATTTGTACGATTCATTTCAAATTAGTGCAGTAATTTTAAGACTGCGTAATGTCCTAGGTTACCCTAGCGGTCATCCAGATTGCGATTCCTATGAAGAAGACTTGCGCCACCTCAAAGAAAAGGTGGATGCAGGAGCAGATTTCATTATCACTCAACTGTTTTTCAAAGCTGCAACATTCTTGGAGTTTGTGAAGGATTGCCGCAAAATAGGAATCAACGTGCCAATCTTACCGGGCATCATGCCACTTCAGGTAATTTCTTAGGTTATCATAATGTCACAGTAATGGGAGGGCGAGTTGGAATGATGAAAATTGTTCAAAACTTGTCATCATTAAATGTTTTATTTATATTTGTCCTCACATTCTAGAGTTATGATTCATTGCGGCAGATTGTGAAATTGGCCAAAGTAGATATTCCAAAGGACATTCTAGAAATCGTACAACCGTTGAAGGATAATGATGAAGCAGTTAGAAATTACGGAATTGCCAATGCGATCGAAATGATTCGAGAATTGCTCTCCAGTCAGGCTGTTCCAGGAATACACTTTTACACTCTTAACCGGGAGTTTGCAACTGTCACAATACTCCATAAAGTGGGATTGTGGTGTGAGGAGCCCATGCGACCGCTTCCGTGGAAATTGGCAGCCAACTCACGTCGATGCTCTGAAACAGTGCGTCCAATTTTTTGGTCTTCCCGCCCCAAAAGCTACATATACAGGACACAGGATTGGAATTGGTCAGACTTTCCAAATGGCCGATGGGGAAACTCAGAGTCACCTGCATTTGGCGAGCTTAAGGACTATTATCTCTTCTTCATTGCCTGCAAAAACCCAAAAAGCAAACTTCTACAAATGTGGGGAAAGGAATTAAAGAGCGAGCAAGATGTGTGGGATGTATTTTGCTTCTACTTGTCTGGGGAAGCCAACGCAAATGGCATAAAGGTTTGCTAATTATATACCAAATCCTCAAATGTGTTACTTACTCATTCTCTGAAAAGTAATGCAAGCAGTCACAAATGAAAAATTTAGCGTTTTTGGCATATCTGCTTTGCAAAATTCTCAAAAAAATAAATTCTTGAAGAGCAAGATTTGTTTCGCTGGTATTATTATTTCTTTAATAATTTCATGACGTTTTGCTGGCACATTGGCCTTCATGAAATCATGATCATAAGTTAAGAAAATAACTGTACAATTGGTTTCTGCAATGACTTAACAGTGTGAATTGTAACATGCAATTTAACATTAATGCAATAATATCAATTCAAATTTCACACTTCTGACTAAGTTTCATTGATTTATCAGGTGACAAGTATTCCATGGAATGATGATGAATTAAATAAAGAAACATCACTGCTTAAGGATCAGCTGATCAGCATTAATAAACGAGGGGTGCTCACAATAAATTCCCAGCCTCCAGTTAATGGAGCTTCTTCATCAGATCCGGTCTTTGGTTGGGGTTATCCAGGTGGATTTATATATCAAAAGGTATGCATCTCCAGAAATGAGACAAACTTTAGGAGAGTTAAAAACAACTTTGCATGTAATTGTTGAAACTCAACATTTGGAAGGCATAAATAATTAATAATCACTCTGGAAGAAAAATACTCGTGATGAGTTTTGGACAGAATGTTGCAAATTACTTTGGCAAAGAAAAAGTAATTGGAAATTCAAAATAAAATTTAAAAGTATTTGTGTAAAAGAATTACATATTATTTTTGCAGGCATATTTGGAATTTTTTTCCTGTAAAGAGAATATCTTGGCTCTCAAGGAAGTTCTGCCACAATTCCCAATGGTAAATTATCACATCATAAACAAGAAGGTAAGTGTGAAAATAATTATGGACATTTTAAGTGCATCAAAGGGTACATTTTCATATTTTTAATAGGGTGATGAATCTTATACCAATTGTCACAAACATGTACCAATAGCAGTTACTTGGGGTGTTTTTCCTGGCAGACAAATCATTCAACCAACAATAGTTGATCCAGTCAGTTTTATTGTTTGGAAAGTAAGTGAAAAAAATGTTAAACATCTTGGATTTTGAAAAAGTAGATTCAATTTATTTTCATATTTCAGGATGAAGCTTTTGGATTGTGGACTGAGCAATGGGGCAAGCTATATAGTGAAGACTCTCCATCACATAAGATTATAGATCACATCAGCGAAAGTTATTATTTGGTCAATTTGGTCGATAATGATTTCATTAAGGAGAGCTGTCTATGGGATGTCATTGAAGCAATGTTCGATCAACGATATCTAATGAACAATTCGACCAACAACGTGCCAACACAAGGCTAACATTTTAATGCACTCACAATGCCAATGTTTTGTACAACTTGTAATGGGCTAGTCCTAGTGTTTTGGTAAGCACTTCCACGTTTTATGAAATCATGGCTGACTACCTTGAAACCAAAGAATTTTTTTCAGGAATTTACAATTGTGTGAGCTATTTTTATGGACTATTATCTTTTAATACTGCTGTATTCAAATTGCAAAGTATTATTTTAGATATTAAACCATGTATACATATTTATCAAATGTTCAAATGGTTCATTTTTGACGCAGCTGTTTCTCCTGCCATGGATAACATGCATACATGAGAACATAATGAGCCGTATGGATATTCACCGTCTAACATCCGTGAGCGATTGGCACAATTAATGCAATTAGTGCAACGGTCCAATCATACTCGGCTATCATTCTTTTATTTTTTGTTTCATAAAAGTTCATGAAAACTGCACTGAAATTCTGCAGAAATTTTCTGATGGGATCGTACTGCACCTTTCAAATACATTATCATGGAAGTGCATGCACAGTATATAAAACTAGGACGATCCATATAGTATGCACTCTAAACATAATTGTAATTAGCCTTGCCACGATTGCATATTATTGTGCATAACAGTTTGGATTCCAGGTCTTGCAGGACAGGAGGCCAAAGGCCTTCGGGGTCATCCATAAATGACATTCGGGGAAGGGTTTGCGAAAATCGGACACTGCCGGACAAAGTGAGAGGAAATTATGAAAATTAGGACGTCGTTTATGGATGGCCTCTTCACTTCCCTCACCCCTCTAAAAAATCACAGTTCACGAACATTATTCCATACCCCCTACCCCTCCCTTCCTCCTCACTACATAAATTAATAAAACGCCCTATCTGTAAGCTATTCTTGCAAATAACATTTTAGGCACTCAACTTACCTACAGTCACAAGTAGACTGTTCCATCCAACAACAAAAATCTTGATGCCCGATTAAATACACGGCTAGACGACGCACATAGTCGAACTTTGCAAACCCACGTACAAGACAAAAGTAACAAACTTTGAAATGCGAATTGCTTCATCATCTTGATAACTCGAAATGGCAGGACGTCTACTATTGCCCAGACTGAGTCGGATTGGTATGATAATGGTTTAATTACTTACAGTTATGTAAAGTTGAAATATTGTAAATTCCAAGACAGTCAAATTGACCTTGGATCTTACGAAGCATTTTTATGGGTTGCATTTATGCAAAATAAAATACTGTTAGAGCGAGAAATGATTCCAAAGGGCGATCTTGAATAGCATTACACTGTAGGCCTATATGAAATTTGCTGAACAGAAATATTCGGTACTGTAATCAAACTTCAGAGAAAGTTGTATTTCAAGCACAGAGCAATTTTAGATTTTGCAAATATAATTACTAAATAGAATAACGTAGACTATGTACTATAATATAACTTTAATCTTTTCTCATCATTGAATTCTTACTGAATGGGGTTATGTACTGGCTGTTATACCTCACTCGTATTTGTGAAATATTCTTTTTAATAATTAAATTGTTCAGTGTATCTAGCTATTAACAAGTTAAGTCAAAATAGCTATTACAAACTGTTGAATTTGAATATATTCTAGGGTATACCGCGATACAAACTGTGGCTGCTCGTACCTTTTCATCAAGTGCCGAATATAATTTCGAATCACTCAAAGTAGAAAAACCACGAGAATGGATTTACCATGTTCAGATCAACAGGCCAGAGAAGATGAATGCAATGAATGATACTATGTGGAGGTTCGTTTTAGTTATTCCCCGACTGATGAAAACAACAACAAAATTACCAAATATGTATGGCATTTCGAAAAAAAATACACCGAAACATTTTTTGGCCAACTGGCTTAATTCACGATTGTGTGGCCACCTAAAATAAGTCAAGTCATTCATCAAATGTAACTGACATATCTATTTGATGTTGAAAATTTTAACTCATATTTATAATTGTCATCGCTTTTAATTTTTTAAAATTTGTGTGAATATTTGAGATATATATTATTCCCTTCAAACGTGTCAAACATCTTTTGCAGAGAGATCAGGTCATGTTTCGATAAATTAGGAGATGACTCAGACTGCCGAGTAGTAGTGCTATCAGGTGCAGGAAAATTGTTCACTTCAGGTAGGTACGCGAGCGTCATTTATTTTAAAACAAATACTGCATCAGTCTTACTCATCATTAAAATACTTTGCCTTAATTACTTCTAGGGATAGACTTTGCAAATCTGAGCGAATTGTTTAGCACGATGAACGAACATGAAGATGTTGCTCGAAAGGCTAAAATTCTTAAAATTTCCATTGAAGCTTACCAGGATTCACTGTCTTCGCTTGAAAGGGTAAATACGTTTCTTGTTCTACGTACTTGCATTCGTAACGGTCCAATATCACATAAATTCTGGTATTCGTTGTTATAGTGTCCAAAACCAGTGATAGCTGCTGTCCATAATGCATGTATTGGCGCTGGTGTTGATATGATTTCTTCAGCGGACATCAGATATTGCACTAAGGATGCATGGTTTCAAATAAAGGTATTACAATACTGTTATTTATCCTGAAAAACCTGGAAATTATTTGACACGAATCATTTTTAATTACATGTAAACCTTTCTTCTCAATTGCTCCTTGACAGGAAGTAGATATGGGATTGGCAGCTGATGTTGGTACGTTGCAGCGACTTCCCAGGATTGTTGGCAATGATAGTTTGGTGAGAGAACTAGCGTACACAGCCAGGAAAATGTACTCTGACGAAGCAGCACAGTTAGGTTTGGTATCAAGTGTGTTTGAAGATAAAGAACTACTTATGAATGCTGCACTGGATTTGGCTGCAGTCATTGCATCAAAGAGTCCAGTTGCTGTGCAAGGAACCAAGGTCAATCTGAATTATTCACGGAATCATTCTATTCCTGACAGTCTGCATTTCATGGTAAGCTCAATCCAAGTAATCAGCAAGTATATTAAATACTAAAGAAAGCTTATGAACATACTGTCTATTCTGTATTAATGATCTGTCGCACCTTGCTTTCAGGCCCATTATAATATGACAATGCTACAGAGTGAGGATACCGTGAAAGCAGCCATGAACAGTATTAGCAAGTCAACTGAACCAGCGGTTTTTTCCAAACTATAAAGCAATTCTGAGGCAGATGTCCCTAACAGAAATAATTGACTCGAGGCACATCCTTGGCTAATATGGAATCTTAAACTAACCCAATATCAATCTCCAAACCTAGGGTTATGTACATGTAAATGAACATACTTCACCAAGTATGTTTGCATTTTACTTCATGTAAATGTTAATAAAAGATCATTTACGAGCATGATGGTGTTAGAATACTGTATATTGGGGCAGTTTGTCCCCACTAACTTCCTGTTATTGGTTAACGAAATAGTTGTTAGTGAAACTAGGTCCAAAAGTATTTTACCCTCAAGTAAGTTATTGGAAGGCAAACGAACTGATAATAGATCATGATACAGTTTTCTTTTGAGGTCCTAGCATTGATGTTTTATATCAACATTTGCAATTTTAGGACATTTTTAATACTATCATGAAATGAGAATGTATAACTTGATTTCCAATCAACAGGTGAAATATTTATCAAAAACTAGAACCCATATTTAATTACTGTTTTAAAATAATAATAGTGCTTAAGAAAACAATTCACTATATATCCCCTTGAAATGATAACGCTATTTAAGGGCAGCGACATTCTAAATAGTAGTGGAACATTAGCCACATTGTAAGCAGACCCCCCTACGAGGGCAGCTGCGGAGGAAGCGGGGCCTCTCCAGGGAGAGGGCCCCGCCGCCTCAGAAGATTATATAAGAAGAGGGAAGGACAAAGAAACGGCAGTTGGAAGAAGATTTTCACTTACCGTTTTGGTTTCTTGAAGTTCGGCCCGTTGGCCTTTGTATCACTTTTCCTCCTATGTTTATGCGTTGTTCCTTTTCGGACGCCTGTAGTCCGCCCTTGTATCCGCCTAAAAATATAATGGAAACAATAACAGAAAGTTAGTAATTCCATCATGTGAGTGTGGTCTCCTTGCTTCGCGCATAACTTTCTATTTCAGCTCGTCGAGGGACTTCGCTGCGGGCAACCCCGCTAACGGGGGCACTTAACTCTCCGGCGAGGCAACCGTTTTCCTCGCCGAAGGTAAGTTGCGAGGTAGGACGAACACCTTCCACTTATAACATGTGCAAATTTGAAGATTTGAGTGGCTGAGCAAATACCCGTGAGGTAAAAATCTTCGAACATATAAAACTTAATTGTGCACATGCGCTTATACTTGCTTGAGTTAGCACATTTTCAAATAAGACATTTAAGGCACTAACAGCGTGAATTCAACACAGCTGAGATAAAACAAAAACATTCTGGAAATGTTCCATCGTGGATATTCACTCAGCCTTGTGGAGCATATTTTTACCTAATGCTGTACGGATTTTGTAAAACTAATGCAATAAAGCGTGCAGCACATGTTTAAAACTGAAGTTCAAATAAATTTCAGGCAATGAGAAATTTGACGTTTATGCAGGCTTATTTTATGCAAAACGAAAACTTGTTCAACTGGATTCTGTTTATTCATACAATGTACTGTACATCAAGTAGTAATTGGCTAAGCAGCGGTCACAAAAACTGCAATTACATCATATCACAATTATTAAGTAAGAATATTGATTCACGAATTTGTCAGTTGAAAAAAGATACATAATTAAGATTGCTTGACAAAATAAGACTGCACTATACTTGTATATACACATAACATAATACAGGGGCAACATTGTACATATAAAAACATGAAGACTGAGTAACTTCCAGAACATTAAAAATAACATTTGAAAAGTGAAAATTGCCCATAAACTATGACAGCACAGCAATATGTTGTGGGGGATGCCATGATTCAACCTTACAAAATTAAATAAGTCATCCAATTAAGTGAAAGCAAGCCACATAGATGGATAACAGATAATAACAGCATCAAAATATTGCACACGAATTTCAACAGTGATAATTCAAAATTTGTCAATTTCCGGTTTAAAGCGGCTTAGTGGCAGCTTGTCCGCCTTGCATTCGGGAGACAAGGGTTCGAATCCAGAGTCAATTATCCTAATTGTGCTTTTCATGGTTTCCAGGCGAATGCTTGGATAGTACCTCAGCTATCGGCCACGAACGTATTTCCTTCCCAATCATATTTGAGTTCTTCTCACTGTTCTAAATTTGTAACTTAACCCTACCACATGACATGTAATATACTGAAAACAATTTACAAAGTTGCTTTCCCTGTAAATTGCACTTTTTTGAGTTATGGCACTTTCGAAATACGTGCGTGATATCATAATTGCAAACGTAAGTTGTAAGGATGATCTAAATTCCCATTCAAGTACCAATTTCATGACAATGCAGCCATAGCTTATTCATACAAAGAAGTCCAGGACCTTGTTTTGTTTGCTAAAATATATTACTGTTCATGATATGAATCGAACTGGTCCAATTTCATGGTGGCAGATTAGTTAGAAAATGAATATTATGGCAGTCAAAGTCTCAGAAATACTTTCTTAGCATATGAACAGAGAAACTAAAAACTAGGGCATGGATCATATAAACGTCATTAGCATTAGCCTTAGATCTACATCTTATTCAAATTGGAACTTTTGGGCCTTTGTAAGTAAATTGGAAATATGCTAATTAATAGGAATCAATGGACATGAATTGAGTATGTAAGGTATATGATGCAAACCCAATTCAGTTTCCATACTTCATGCGAGTCTAGCTTTATGCAAAGGTTACCTCTGAATCTATGATATGGACCTGTGTTATCAGTAAGCACCACTGCTTACAACTGACATCATAATATTTAAAGCCGTTGCGGAAGACTAGATCATGTAATAGTGGTTTCACAGGCTGACAAAACCCAACTAATAAAAACTAACAAAATGTTGCGACAGCGATCCAAGCTTAATTGTTGGTTTGGGTTATACAAGCCACTTGAATTACTTTTAAAACATCAACAAACAACGTCGATATATAAAAAGCTCATTTACACCTCAGTTAAAGTAAAGGAATTCCTAACCTCACAACAGGTTCATTAATCTTTTTTAAATGGACATTCTTTAGACTGAAGTATACCATCAATTTTTAATAATCTGGATCTCAATAGAAACCTAAGCTTCAATAATGTGCACCTTTTCTCGCTCACTGTAATACTTATAGAGTACCAGCGCAGCTACCATGAGAGGAAATCCAACAATTGTAAAGCCAGTTTCGCCTGAGAAACTGGGTGCCCAGCGAATGACGTTACCTGTCATAAAAAACGACCACCACAGGGTGCTCAGCGGCAGGGACAATGCCAGAACTCCGACCACATAGCAACTGCTGCAATCAATAGCAACAATAATTAGGTAAACCAGCGCCACAAAAAGACAGGTGTAGAGGATGACAAAGGGCCAGGAGATATGGGCTACACTTGTGCACTCATCAGTTAAATTGGGTTGATGAAGGCCAAACACGCAGGAAAAGCCAGCACCCATCATTTTCCGGAAATCGCCCGATGAGCCAGCCTGAAATTCAATTGAAAGCTATTTTATATAAAATCAGACACTGTAATTCCTCAGTTTCTATGCAACATCCTTCGAAACACTTTCAATGTAATAAATCTGGGCCTCTGTTTGCAAGTAGACCAAATAAGAGAAATTATTACGATACAATCCTACCTTTCCCAGGAAAGAGAAAAAATCCGTCCAGAATAGTGCCAGTATTGTCAGTGCAGAAAAAAATTGTAGCCACATGGAAATGACAAGTGCATGACCCTAAAAATGAAGAACAACATTTCATAAGGGATTCAGGTGTTTTTTTTGATGGCTCATTAAGACGTCGTGTTAAGGGATGAACAAGATCATGCAAGTTTTAGTGGAAAAACTCCGAATTTGTTGAGGAATAACCATGGAAACTGACAACAACCACAATCAAGATAGCCAGCCCAGCTGCAAAACCACATCTCCCGAATTTCTTTACAAAAACTTTCAATTTAAATAAAATCAGACTCACAAACATTAGTTTTGATGACCAGCCACCATGTGTCGCGGTGATCTGCACCACGGAATGTTCATCACTAGTGGATGGATGTGGATCCTCAATTCCCAAGGCTGTCATGGGTATCAAGGGCATACAGTACGTGGACTAAAAAGACAAATTAGCCGATTAGCAGAAAAATACAACCAAGAGAGCGAAAACAATATTTGAATGTAAATGAACCCAACCATGTTGCCTTTTATATCCCATTCAAGAATGTTAATGAACAGGGCCAGTAGTCCAATTCCGGTCAAGTAAATCATCGTCCAAATTATGCGTTCGTCTGATGACCACATTTGACCAGATTCCGTCAAGGTGGTCACCATATTGCCATGGCAGCTGTATTCGTCCCAAATTTGAAAATCAACGCAAATAAAAAGCCCGATGACAGCGGATGCGGTGCACACAAACTTGCAGACGCTATCAACTAAATAACAATAAAACTGCACATTAGTAATGCACAGCCATCAAAGATCTAGAAATTGCTCAAGCCGAAATTCTCTGTGAAACAATCCTGTCCTTGAAAAAATCAATTGCATGCAAGTACATTGTGAAAGATAGGATTTAAAAGTTACATCACGCCTCATACTATATATTCACACTATTAAAAGGTGGGAATAGCCACAGTAAATGCAAATATGCTATTAGCTCAATGTAAAAGTATTCGCCTGGAAATATTGTAGAAACCAAGAAAACCACAATTAGTGTAGCCGACCCAATTAATGCCTATGCTTATTGAGACTATCAATTTAGAAAAGTTTGATACAAGCAAGAAAGCAGAATTTCAAAAACACCCACGTTTCGAGCTGAATAGATGGCAGACCACGGCACAGGGCAAGACCGCAGCTTCGAGAGAATCCTGAAGGTGGCAGCCGACTCGGTAACGATCCCTGCCGTAGAAAACTGCCAATCCGCTCAAGCCGTAGTAAACTCCGATCTTGAAGAGCCTCTTCACCGCCAACGGCGGCCTCAGACTGAAGTCCTTCTTCCATATCTGAAATCCAGTAACTGCCAAACTGATGAGCACCCAGCTGCTCAGGGAACAGAACAAGAGTGCGCAATAGGCGTCGCTTCCAGCAGCGTCGAAATTCAACAAGTATTGAGGAAAGAGCAGGACGAGGATGGTTGCCGTTCCAGCAACAATGGCAGCCACGAACACGTGATGGAATGCCGAATTGTTGATGAGCAGGCCTGGATCGTTGAAGAAATTGCGTTTGTCGCCATCGTCAAACTGTCCCGTGCTGATCATGAACGGCCTGGAGCTCCCTGGATTCTCTCCATCAAACTGTCTGTTGACATTCACATCAGGATCCGCCTGGATTTCGGTGTCCTGCTGCTGCTCATTCTGCAGCAGCAAAAGCTTGTCCTCACCATCTTCTGCCATAGTGTACGGATGAACGTCGGACGCCATCTCCTCTACTCCAACGCGAGTTCCATGATCGCTAAAAGGGAAATGGCCACTTTAAGTTTCGAGCAACTCCTTTCACTACGGTTGACTTATTGCGCTACTGGTTTTCAGCAAACTGGAAGGTCATGGAGGCATTCGTGCATGCATGCCCCATAATTACACGAGAACATAATTAAACAAGCAACAATGAAAGACATGACGAAAATAAAACCTGCCTTCCACTGTTGAAAACATAAAAGTTTCAGCTAAAGGCAAAAACTGGCGACAGTAAGAGCAAAGAATTAACAATCGACACTGTCATAGCTGCACGCTGTGTCACTTAACCACAAGCATCCGGTACCATAGGCAATCTGCGCATGCCCATGAGTAATCAACTTGTGACATATTTAATACATATACATTGGAGATAAGGGTTCACATCCCATTGCAACTGAAGGTTATCGCACAAATATCTAAACACTTTACTTCTATATATACATGTATATACTGTATATTATATAAAAATGACGAAAAATGTGTCAAGCAGATACCAGTACAATATTCGGCTTCTGCACACGTATTAAAAACTTTTCCTATCAACGACAACAGTGTGGAGGTGTTTTAATATAATTCTGTTTACTATTCCAGAGCCAGCTGGTTTTTCTCAACTTATTAATTCATCGGACTTCATGTTACATGCATGTAAATTGTATTGCCTCATACACAAGAATGCACAGGAGCATTAAGTGTTTTTTAGAAGAAAGACTTGACTAAAATGCATTTTCAATTCTGTTCACGCAATGCAATTTTCCCAAAAAAATTTAAGTTCAGTTAAACAGAATGGGAAGAATGGGTTGAATTGGCAGAGTTACCAACCTGAAATGTGTAAACGTGATGTAAGACTATATAATAAAAACTCCAACTTCTAAAATTTAAAAAATGCCTATAATAAACGTGCTATTCAATTGTAATTATTTGATTCAACGTGGATTGCAGGCAACCACAAATCTAAAAATGAACATGCAGATTAATAAAAGGGTTTCGTTGGTGTGTAACAGCAAGCTACGTTATTCCAGCTTTAGTTGAGGAAAAACACAAAACATTTTGGAACACTAAATTTAGACATGTTTTGGTCTTCTTAGCAGTTCTCACAAAACGAGTCTCTGACAAAAGAAACAAGTTTAGCCTGTTTAGGCACTAGTCACAAACGTTTCCCCCCTTTTATTTCGGAATGCAACCTAACGGGGTGTGTAAACCAATATTTCATTCCCAACCATAATCGACGTGAATGGCTTCAAATTTGTGGAAATATACAGAGACCATTATGGGAAGTGTAATTTTAGAAAATACCATCCGCATTTGGGTTACCAGATGCTACAAATCGATCAGCGTTCTACTGTATAGGCCAACAGTGTTTATAGCAGTGAAAACGTTTTAATTAGATGGCCACAGGCCACTCGAGCATATCCGGACTGCAGTCCAGATTTGCAAACCAGATTACCCATAGGACAACAAATTTTATTCGTGGCCTGTGTGTCGACACCGTTAAGTGGTAAACGTATTCAGATTTTCAGACAGTATCTGGTATGCCGATAGGGTACTACAAGCACATGATCGGAAACCAAAAGTCTTCGACTAAGGATCTAGGCTTATTCTAAACTGAAAGGAGCTTTAGCTTTTTGCTGATAAACGCATTGAAACTTTAAAAAGTACTCTTGAACATTTCGCAATGTTTACAAGTTATTTATCGTAATTTCAATGTAAAATTTACACAAATAGCCAGCCAAGCAACATGAGCGTCCATTCCGTATTTATTTCATGGAATATAGGCTATTCTAAATCAGAATTCCATAGTTAGGCTAGGCTTACATTCATATTGCTGTGCGAAAGCGCTTATGTTGCTTTGCACGCACAATAATGACCGATCAACTAAACTGCCTTCTGCAGGTGAGTTCAAGAGACTGTACAAACCCAAAAAATCAAAACCGATGTCCTACACTCGAAAATAACTGCCTTGAAAAAGCATGTCACCCTTCAACACAGGTTGAAAACGTCCCACAAATCAGACATCGCTCACATATTACCTGAACAGCATGTCATAAACATACGACTAGTCCAATCGCCTTAAAGTTTTGGTATCACTTCCGTGAAGACTTCGATCCAAGAAATCCAAATGAACAGCGTTTAATCCTGACTAAACAAACGCGAACAGTACATCGCACGCGTCGACTTTTCGAGATCTTTTCCGGTACAAAAGACAGCACCTTGTGCACAATTTTACGTCCACTGCACTATTGACCTGAATTCCGCCAGAACACCTTAGGTCGCCAGAACTGGGCCATTTCAGCGGATCCGTCTGACTGAACAGCTTGAAACTTATTTTTTTTCTGTCTATGTGTCAATGAAGTAGAAGATTCCGCTTACTAAGCAAGACAAGAGAAAATTAAATTCTACGCAGCAAGTAACAAACATATTTGCATACAAAGGAGACATGTTTGGGAGCAGTTACTGAAGACTGATCGACAAAAAAACGTGGGCTCTGTTTTGTCTGTAAACAGCTCTTTCAAGGGCGAATATTACAAATTGCACGCATCAATGTCAAGCAAGTTGTGCAAACAGACTCACGGGCAAATAATCCCCCAAAAAACCAATGACCCAGAGTGCAAACTTGTTATCCCATTCGTTTCAGAAAGGGTCAATCAAAGGTGGTGCGGAATAAGGACAGTGGTCATCCGCGTTTCTATGGCGGCAAAAACATCAGGAGCATTAATTATTCTCGTAATATGGAGAAATTCAGAGCTAGGGCCTACAGCGTTTCAAGATTACAATAACAGGAAATGAAATCAAATTTAAAGACACCAAAACACGATCACGCCAATCGAAAATCTAACAATATTGTTGGCACTTCTCAAATTAAAGAACATTCATCCTTCCACAAAATGCAAACATAATTTCTTTAGAAAAAAAATATACATAAAAATATGAAATTCTGCTACAAATGCCTTTTAATGAAAGTAAAAATCGTGTTTTCTCAAGAGACATGTGTTGAAAATGCAATGCTCGTTTCGTATCATATGCGGGAGATAAGACGTTTTTGAAGATGGTCTATCCGCTTCTACGTATTCTTAAGTGCATTCCCACACCAGGCATGACCATTTTGTCTTCGTTATTTCAGGTAAATAAAAACATTACCTGGGCTGCTGCATTCCTTCACCTAGAATGTGGATGGATACCCAATATGGAAAACTGCATTTTCGTTTCACGCTGTATAGAAACTACGCAATAGCGCACCGTATCAATTACTTTGCTTGGAAGGAAAATCGATTGCTAGTCTGATCTACTTATCCTCCAGAAGAGGCGCTGGTAGGATTATCAGCGTTTTCTCCACAGCGGAATCAAGTCTGGAATAATCATGAACTGGCGAAATAAAACATTCAAATTTTTTTTTGGTATTTTCAGTGCATATATTATAAACAAATTACACATTGGCTCCTAAATAGTTTAATAGATCCTTTCCAAAAGCCCAGCGCCATCTGTATAAACTTATGCAAAACAAAGTTTCCTTTAATAAATGGAATGGATACTCCAACAACATAATGGCGTCAAAATGATGCTGGTTTTTGAAGGGTACAGCATCCATCATTTCGTTTTCCCAGACGTCCTTCGAACGATTATACAGTCACCGGTCGTATTGCAGTTATTGAAGTTTTATTACAAGCGTTAACTCAATTCGCATTGCAATTTCCGCGGTTATACGACTTAAAACATACCTTCAATTTAACGACAGCCAAAAACTGATTGAGATCTAATGACCTTATGCAAAGGCTCTACGAGATCAGAATGAAGATAAACTTCATTTTCACCAGGAAACAAGCAACCTTGAAAAACTACGAACACCACGAAAGAAAAAATAATAATCCAAGCAAAATAAACAGAATAAAATTATGATACATTCGAAGCACTCCCTTGACTTTTTAACTTCTCTGACTTCCCCAGTTTTCCGAGCAAATTTCATTGACAACTGAAAATGCGAAAATGTGATATTTCCAAAAGCAAGGAATGCTATAGGAGAGCATAATTTAATTCCCTAAACCGTATTTCTAGATGCAGGACTGAGTGAATGACAAGGTCTTGATTTCATATTGCGAATTCGATAACTTTTCATACCGTTACAAGTTTTTAAAACCGTCAGTTGTCCTTTCGTTTTAAAAGGAATATGCTCTCGTTAGATGACGTACAACACAAGACAGAAAATCGGTATATTAAAGGAAAATCCCTTTGAGATGAATCTGAATGCATTAGAATACACAGTAAATCAATCAAAAGCAAATATGTATTTTACATAATACCATTATCATGGCTTATCCATGATTTCTTGTGCCAGTAGACTAACAAACTATGTGAAAGCAAATGTAATATTGATATGTTGAATTTCCTTGAATTTCCCCCCAAAATAAACCAATATTCCCTGACTATTCCAAGTCTGTACTCATTTCCCCGACAATTCCATATCTGGGTACAACCTGGATAAAACAGGTGATTAAACAGGCAAGTAGCATCCTCTCTACTTGTCACAATTCTAGTTTTCCTAATGGTCACCAGAGTGCGCTACGTGATCCATAGCAACGACGGATGAAATCTGTGCGCAGGAGCATCATATCATGATCTGTCAATTAGTGCTCCGTGGAAAGGAGCGCGGGTCCAGCTGCTAAAAACCATTGGATGAAAGAAAGGAAGGACAACCAAAAATGCCGAAACGCAAGGCTCTGGACGATGACCGGGAGTGCGAGCAGGGGCTGCCTTTGCCCATTCAAACGTTTCTGTGGCGGCAGACAAGGTAAACATCTTCCATTGAGGAAAATGGGCGTAGCAGCCTTTTCCACGAACATCATTCTGGCTCAAGGGTCGTTCCGTAACGACAGGGGAAGGAGTGCATTTCAAGGGGGTTAAGAATGTTTTTATATTCTTGGGAGATGACGAGTACCTGAACAAAATTTGGATGCTTAGACCAGACCATCGATCCATCACCGGTTCTCATTTTGGGAATGCGCTGTAAATTTGAAAACAATCTGATTTTTTTTGTTTACTTTTTGACTTGTAGTATTCTTTAAACTACTTGGGTTATAGTAATTCACGCTGTAATGGATACATAAATTAATATCACTAATCTCGCGAAAACGTTTCCGGGTTGCTTACACGATGGTTTAATTTAATCAAAATTAACTCCAAAACTAAACGCTTCTAAAAATACCGTAAAGCTTACTCATGCACATTTACAAAGATAACTCTGAGGTGCCACGAGTGTATTTCTCATTTATTTACAACTGGGCCTTTAAATAGACAAGAATTAAGGCTGTTAAATATAATAATTCAGCGCATGTGTAATTTGTTTTAATAGTTTATTTAAACGTGGCGCGACAATTATTACATGTAAATATGTATTGTAACTTGGACTTGAAAAGGTTAGCGTCGTTGAAAATAAGAAAATGTCATTTTAATCACAATTTTACAAAGACAGTTAAAAGCTATTTAGCTTTTAACAGCTATGCGTGCAAATAATTATCACTAAAACGCTAAACGCCCTTAATTATCATATGGTACGGCCTTAATTTTTGGATTTACTTGGAATTCTTGGATGCAATGCCCAAAATTTTATATCAAAATGAAGCCAATAGTCGTAAACTTAGTTTTCGCACATCAATTCGAACATTGGTTCGGCAAGATAAGCAATTAAGAGGAATAAACAGTATATACATACAAAAGCGATTATATAATATTTCAATAAATAAAATTGCATTTGTTTTTTCAAAAAATTCTCGCTTTAGCCCATTCATTCGCCCCCGTGTGAATAAGATGCAAGAAGCAACATGCCTGGTAAGTGCAGCCTTATGATACAGTTCCACACTTTTTTACCGCGCATTCAAAGCACAAAATTAAAATTTTCACGAAAATATTACGTTTAAAAAACCTTTTTATATTGTTGGGACAAAAATTCAAATAAGACCCTTAAGAAGTACATTTCCAGCAACATGAACTTATCTAATGTATTCTTACTTACAGGAAGTAAAAGAAGCCTGCAAAGTAAGCCGCACCTGCGACTTCTATTACACTTGCGCTGATTAAACAGCGCAATTTGCTGTAACGACATTTTATTTGGCAATGATTTTCAGTCATTTGAAAAAGTCTTGGTGCAGAATATTCAGTTCGGGTTATCGCCCAGCTTGACAGAGGCCATATGCAGCATTACGAGATGGAAATTCGTCCAAGCAGCTTTCCCACACGTAATGCATTGTTGCGCAGCTCTTTTATATAAAAGGTAAACCAGACAGGACAGATCCCTGAATACTAGGGCATAACTTAATTAGACAAAAAATCCCAACATACTAATAAAATGGTGCTGGCGACTTCAGGAAGGACCAAATAAACAGACTTGGAAGTGGGGAAATGAAACTTTTGTATACAATCCATTGGATCCTTCTCGATGCTGCCGAAGAGTGTGCCGACTCCGACTTAGAACGTGGCTTAATTCATCATTCTCCATTCTACTATATTTTTCCCGTCACAGTCATTGAGGTAATATAACCCATCCAATAACCCCCTTCCACACATCCTCAAACTTCATTTTATTTTGTATTATTTAAGGATTATATACATGTAGAATGTTTCACCATTTCCATTTAGATGTATATACTAAGAATTGTTTCTTGTAAAGTAAATATTTATGAATAGATTTATTTTTTGCATAGACCTGACGATGCATAGTCCAGGCCATACAACAAAATTACATATTTGATTAAATATTTACATTAACAAATGTATGCCCGAATAAAAATAATTACATTAACAAATTGTATACCCGAATAAAATCTGTCTGATCACACTAGGTGCTTTTTAATTTGAAAGCATTATCTGGGTTATTTTTTTCTAACTACTGTTTACACGATGTCATTTATAAGCAGTTTTTCGACAGGGTTAAAAAAATTCAAGTATATTTCCAAGATTGCCAGGGTCAAAATTAAGGTCAAAATTTCCAGTATAATGCAACGATTTGCAGCAAATTAGCCACTGTATTACAGAAAGTAATTTCATGACAAAGAATTGATGTACATTACACGCCCACTTTAAAGGTATTTTAACTTAAGAACAGTTCAGTTGAGTAAAACAAAAATTGCATATGTTTCAGATTTTCATTTACCTATTTGGACCGCTTTTCTTCTGCTTTCGGGAGCCAGATTTCCAGAACTTCCGAATGGAAAATGGCTTAAAAATGTGGCAAGCACTGTGGGAATATCGAGCACCTGATGTCTCATGTTTCACGACTTATGTAAAGCCCATGCGCACAATTCTTCGTGGCAAACGAGGCCGACCAGGAGTGGTGAACAAGTTCGGGGATGTATTTCTTGGAGGTAAATGGCCTTACACTTTAATAGCGGTATTATCTTCAGGCATATGCTCACTCCCAATTTCATACAACATTTTCTTATTTAGCTGGTAAAATTTCATTCGAAGAAGCTTCCACAAACAGTTCTCCTGGTGGGGAAGTCAGCAATGGGTCGGGCAGTGGTGCTAAGACTGGTCCGAATGCGGAACGTAGTCCTCTGATACCTCAACAGGTGACTATTAGAATTAAAAGCCCGTCTATAATTCAGCTTTAAATTCTTTTCCTCCATTTTTATACTTGTACACGTTTTTATTGGAGACTTACTGCCATAAATTTTGAGTTTCCTCAAATTTTAGCTTACACCTATAAAAACCATACTTTAAAATCATCTAAAAATATTCACCAGAAGCCACAATAAATAAATTATGAAGAATTCACTACTTAAGAGCATCGTTTTCTACTAATGAACGAGAGCGCACTTTTCAGTTTATTGAATGGCATAATTTATTTTTATTTTTAAAAGTGACCAGGAAACAAGATATAACATACACGCAGTACATGTATTAGGAATAATTTTCAGAAAAATAAGATGCCTTCATCAATTGTTTCTCATGAGAAACAATTTTATCCCTTCTTGGACAATGGCTTTCCCGCAAGACATCAAAGTGTAATGTTAACCACCAATCCTGCAAACGCACCATTAAGATACAATTGTACTATTTTCAAATAAGTTTTTCTTACAATTGTTAGAAGAAAACCTGACTTTTTGATTTCGTAATTCGTAACAATTAAAGACATCTCTTTTTCATTTATAGGAAGAAAATGAACAAATGCACACAGGGTCTTCAGCGCAGGACGAAGTAAGTTTAGTTTCAACATGAAATCAAGATAAATACCCTTTAAGTCATTCAAAACTATCGTTTCAGCTGCAAAGTTCTGTGACATTCATTTTTGACTACCCAGTAGATTCACCGCAAGGACAAAAAGTGAAAGAGGCTGTAATTACCAACACATTCATCAAACCGATTATCCTTGGTAACATACTTCATCCAATATTAATAAGAAAAATATGTATTTCGTTTAATGTAGGAGGTCGAACCCATGACACCTCTACAACCCATGCCTCCACCACATGCATCTGCGACCCACGGACCAAGATACGGGGAGCGATGGAAGCAAGCAGGTGCTGCAATCAGTCGCTGCAGCAAATTTCACACGCAAGGATTTGGTGAAAGTTTAATCGAAGGAAAAGAATCTCTCGCCAAAAAATTTCTGGGACTTTCCAAGTTAATGCCAACGGACGTTACAATGGCAACATTCCTAGACGTTGCCGTCTTGAGATGTCTCTTTGTGCCCCAGTGGCTAGAAGAAGGAATCTTTTGGGCGTTGCAGTATCTATCCCGAAGGTAAGTCCAGTTTTTTAAATATACACAATTTTTCAAAGATGCACAGAATTCACACAGAAATTAAATTCTGAACTTTCCTAAGACTTCTACTTGGGCATTTCCATAAGAAAGAATTAGAATGAACTTCACAATTGCGTGTTTGCTCCTAAAACAGCAAATCAACGCTGATGAAAACTTTCCTGAAAATTCCTGGTTTTTCAGGTCAATGGGAACCCTGATACGTGACATGCATACTCGTACAATAAATAAACGTCTCCACTGCACGGAATTTCATTTACAAAACCTAGCATTGTAAAATTGATTAAGAATATCAATTCCAAACCTTTCATTTGTTAACGAATTCAGAGAAGGATTTTTAGACAACTTTGATAACATTCTCATGGTAAACTACGAATATATTCAGATGTTTTTTTATTCATTTTTGGTCCAGACTTGATGACATCTACAATGATACTGCTAACGACGAATCTCCGAGAAAACGCAGCAATTCTCTACCGATTCCAAAGATCGAGATTTCCCTGTATCGCTCTCCAGGCCCCAAAAAACAGGAAAATGAAGGCAAAGACAACGCGACCAATTACATCACAGATTCTCCGTTTCTCCAGCGAGTGCAACTGTCTGAGAGGCACCGTCACCACCGACATTCCAGCGAAAGATCGCGCCTCAAGAAGATGAAAATGTCGGATCTCCGTGCTTTCGTTGACTCTAAACTGAGGTCAAAGTCCGACAAGCAACTGGAAAATATCGGCAGCAGGCCTGAATTACCAGGCAAGTGGAAAAGTCGCTATTATCAGTTTCCCGAACCTAATGCATGTGTACGTGTACCGCATGTCCTCATGATTACATGATATCAATCGCTAAACACGTTTATATGTCTGAAGCATGTTAAGTCGTAAAACATTTGCTTTTATAATAAATAATAGTCCTCATGAAGTAAAGCATATTAATTCCAATGAATTGTTGAAACGTTTTATCCAAAAACCATAAATAAACTCGTTATAAACCTTTCGATTTGCAAGGTTCTGGACCCCATAGAGATGAAGCGGAAGTCTCAAGCGAAGATCAAGAAGTAGCTGCAATTGCCAACAAAGCGCTGTACGTGAAGGACCCAGACAACATTCCGCCCAGGCCGCAATCGGCGCTGGCCAAACTTGTGGCCCAAAAATCTGAACCAGAGCAATGTGGCGGCATAGAAATGATGTCAGAAATGATAAGAGGAAAAAGCATGCCCAGTTTGAGGTAGAATGACTAAATTATCTCCAATTTATACAGCCTTGCTATAATTGTAATCTTGATGGACAAGTGGAATTCTGCTGACTCAATATTAGGCACTTAGAAGGCAAGCAAGGGGATGAAGAAGTGTGTGTGCATCGGACGAGTAGAAGCGTTCGCGAAAAGGGGCACAGAAAAGCTGTCCAAAACATTCCCAATCCGATAATAACCGTGACTGAGCACACGCCTACACCATCACCAGATCACTTAAAACGGGTAATGATATTTTGCTACTCTCAAAAACCGAACAGAAGTATCATTACTCAAACTGGAATTATTAATTCCTCAGCATGGGCAAAAGAAAGATGGCAAACTCTATGACAGCGATGAATCTCAGCAAGGCGGGTGGATGCCCCGCTCTCAGACAGATTCTAACATTTCGTATCAAACTGATGAAATTTCAGAGGCCTCGGGGGCAGCTTGCTACATCACCAAAGAAGGAAAATTAGACTTCTTTATTATACTTAAGGTGAATGCATTGTACCTTTTGTTATTACCCATTCAAGACCCCTGCTAAACCGATCATTGCTATATACACATGTATTTATTGTCCTCTTGGATACATTTTTCAAGGCGATCCATGCAGTGACGCTTAAAGAAAACCTGTGCACTGTAAGAGTGTGCGAGGTGATTCTCAACCTACTGGACGTCCTAATGGATCTGGACTTTTTCAAACACGATGGCGGTGCAGAAGAAGTACGCGAGGGCCCCAACCAGGAAGAAGCCCGACAACAACCAGTGCCGGACAAAAACAGCAATGAGCCTTCTGCGCATCATTTCCTGATGGATTCCCTTGTGAGGCAAGTTAATATCTTGGCATCATTCCTCTGAATAATGTTTCCTCGCAAAATTCACTGAAAATTCTACACAATTTTAACTTTTGAGTTCGTCAGGTCACTGAAATGACCTGGGTAAAAATGTAAACATTCATAATTTTGCTCTTGCCTTTAAATTCTCTGCTGACGAATTAACACCACAAAATGTCTGGGCGGTAATTCCAATGTTCACAGTCAACTCTTGAGAAGTGAATCCCAAAAAAGCAGCACATCTTCTCAAACAAACAAGCTTCAAAATACGCGCATACATGTACGAAGCATAACAGACTTAGATAAAATTTGAGCCTCCAACCAGATCACATTTTATGGAAGGCAGAAACGTTAAAAATACACCTTACATAAACAAACGTGTGTATTATTGGTACAGCCTAACCATAAAAAAACAAGAAATCCAACAGCGAAGCATAGACTAAATACGGAGCAAAAGTAACCCTAAAAGAAACGAAAGGGTGTCCAGAACTGCGTAAATTGCTCAAGCCTAATAATCATAAAGCAGAATTCTGCACCATGCAATGTATACAATTTATATTCCAGAGTTTACATGCATTTGGGATGCCCTCATGGCTGTGGGGATGGCCATCGTGGGCCCCCAGCTGACTTCCTTCGTTCGCAGGGCCACAGCACTCTAGGGAAATTGCATCACAACGATAAATCCCAATTCAGGAAGTTTTTCAGAGAATTCGTCGCCCAACATACACTCAGCGACATCATGGATTTCTTCCACGCCTTCGTGGGGTTCTGCGTAGATCCAAGCAGTTCTATATCTCCAATAGGTATACTTTTGGAAAGAAGGACTGAAACGCCCTGATCCAACAGACGATGCACATTTGCTTTCCTCCCTTAGGCCAAAAACGTGGAAAAGCGTCTGAAACGACCCTCGGCTATGCCACCAATTTCGGGGCATCATTGAACGAATCTGAATACCGTGGCGTGGAAGGACTCGTGTTGACATACATTTTTAAAGCATTAGTCTCCAGATTAGTTGAATCCACCAGAGAGTTGGCCAGTCCAGACAACATGGTTAGTATTGACAGGTTACACCTGATGAAATTTGGGAGATTTGGGAATTAATCCCAGTTCTGTAATCTGTCAGGCTCTTTACTGCGACGTTCGTCAACTGATGACTTACATCAAAGAAGCCCATGGCGGCATTTTCCGTCGGGTGGCACTCAGTGGGCTGCTGGACTCCACGGAAAGGCCGCACAGAAAGAAAAGCGGAAGCACAACATGTGTCACCAGGGTATTCCGGTGAGACGTTGGCCTAAATCAGAACATCTGTGCTCTTTCGACTCGATCTCTAATTACCATTTCACAAATATTATTCTACACTTGCTACAAAGGCATTCTCAGTCCTTGGATCCAGATGAAGCCCGCGATTCTCCGCATTCACCAACTTTATTTTATGTGGAAGAGCATGGAATGGAAAGGCACAGCGGCCGGAAGTCGTTCTTTCGAAAGAAGTCATCAAACGTCAAAAAAGCTCACAGCAATCAGGTGCGTGCGTATGCATGCATGTGGCAATGTACACTGTATATAAAAAGGGTCCACATCTTCGATCCTAGTTCTCGAAATATTGCCAATTACATGCATATCAATTAATGAAGTCAATTAAGAAACATAAGTTAAGGGTTTATTTATGCTCCCTAACGTGTTGGAAATAAACTGAATGTAGGCTTAAGGTTCTGGATAATCATGCAGGCTGCAATTCATTGTTATGATTGGAAGAAAAGAGCAAATGACGAATCTGTGCAAAAATACCAATGTAAAAAATTCATACAAATAACTAATTATCATAGAGCGATAGTTTTTAGTTTAAATTTGTGGATCAGAGATTGACGAGTTTTATCGTGAGCTTTTCAAATAGTGTCACATATTGGGATGCTTACAGTTCGCAAAGGTTTTTAAAGCAATTGGCTATGCCAAGATACAAAGTTGACATGATGACAATGTGTATTTTATAAACTTAAAGAGCATTTTCGACGAAAACGATGATTACTGCCCGAGTCCTGTGCAAGGGCAGAGCCCAGGAAGTACCATTATGCGTCCTCACGTTTCTTTGACTCCTCGGCTAAGCATTTCCGAAGAAGAACCAACTTCTTCCACGGGTAGCCCCACTGGCCAAAGGAGGAAGATGAGTCGGTTTCAGTTTGGTAGGCCTATGGAAATTAGAGGGCTTTGTTTTTCAAGAGGCTACCCATAGCGCTGTATTTATCTTGGTATATTCACTGCAGTTAACTGGAGGAAAAAGGACAAAAACCACGATTACTATGAAGATGACATCACCGATTCCCCCGGCGCGGACGGTAACGGTTTGACCCTGGAACGGCCATCACGGCGACCGAGCCAAATTCATCGAATGATGGGGAAAGGAATCGGGCAAAAATCATCCGCTTCAGTGAGTCTGACTCTTTTGAGGGCCCGCAAACGAGTGGAGGATCACCTGTATAAATTTGGAATAGGAAGGAATAAAAACAAACACGGCAGCTTCGAAGAGCCACAAGGTTTGAGTCAAGAGAGCGAGCATTCTTACATTTGAGCTGCAAAGCTTCTGCTGCACGGATTCAAAGGCTAAGCCACAAGGATGACCACCATGCAAAGAAGACAGTTTTTGCTTATTATAATTGCTCAAATTATTTTCCTCAGTGTAGAAAAAAACTTGTTATGGAGCTCCTTATCGGTGGTCGCATAACTCCCCCTCCAAATTTCTAAATTTCTTACATTTGTTTTACATAAACGATACATTCTGAAATTCTAAAACATAATGGAAACCCAAAACTCCAGTAGTGGACGACCAATTTTACCCTGGGAAAAACACGTTTACCAATTGTAGAAAGTATATGAAGCAAAAACGAGCATGGTGAGCATCCTTTTGGGTCGACCTTAAATAATTAATGCAGTTGTAAATATGGAGAAGCGTGAAATACAACAAAAGCCTAAAGAGTTGTCTTGTCCGCAAACCCTGCATTTCAGAATACAGCCGAAGGAACTCTCCCGAGTTGGACAAAGTCCCCAGAGAACCCGAGATAGTGATTTTAAAAGAGCGCAAACTGGTTGACGTGTCAGCCATCAAGCAAGGCATGAAAAGGTTCAGCTTCCTTCTAGAGACCTGCCAGCCTGGCTCAGTACCAGATCCTCAGCTTCTGGCTGCACTTCTGGACTTGGCAAGAATGCCATTGTATTGAACATCATTGCATGTCATCAAACATAAGAGCCCGAGTAAATAAACGACTGCTTCATTACTTTCAGAAAGCGCCAATTGTCGCCAGGGCTTCGTTGATTTTAGAATGCGCCTTTTTCGTGCATCGATGCAACAAAGGACAATGGCCGACGTGGATGAAGCTCAACCTGCCCATGTTTCGGCCGTCCGGTCCATTGGCCAATCGTGGCACACCATCAGGGTTACGTCGCACTCACATTCTTCAGAGGGCTGCTGGAAAGATGTTCTATCAGTGGGCCGAGGTATGACACTCTTAACAGGGTTCCCACCGAAATTAATTTCAACTTACCTGACCTTTCCAGTTTTTTGGAAACTTGTTCCTGACTATCAAAAAACGTGTGGTAACACAACGCATGGTAAAAATGGCAACACAATTTACTAATTACTGACATTTTCATTTATTACCGTATTTACTCGAATATAACACGCCCGTTTAATACACACATAAATTATGTCAAAAATAACATTATAATGCGATGTTAAACTGGAAGTTATTGCTTATGCAGAGGAAACCTCAAACCAGCATTGCACATCTCATTTTTATGTAATTCAAATAATAACCATAGATG
>JAQIXS010000330.1:0-51834 GCA_034700785.1 Rossiulus vilnensis | reverse complement strand
AAATCCATGATTTTCAGATTTTCGTGAACCTTGCCCCCTCCAACTTCGGATGTCCTTTAAGGACGGTCCCAAATGTTCATATGGACGGTCAAATCGAGCTCACGCTCGCACTTGATTAATGTTCGTAAAAGTTTTATTGTGAGAATTAGCATCCTCAAATATTTGCGTTCATGTCATGTTAACTACGTGTAATTTCTGTCAGTTTTCACCTCAGACATGTCCATCTTTTCCTACTTCCCGCGGCGCCACCTGGCGACCGCGGCGCCCTGCCGTGTGCTCAGCTGGCCGAAATTAATCATTCAAATCAGTATTATTACCTTTATCAATATTAATGTGCGTGCAATCGAAATGTAGGTTGGGGACGGTAACGCATCGAACACGTTGCGCTTAAACGCGGTCTAGATTTTCTAAATTGTCGTTTTGTTTCCCGTGTTTTATGGGCGAATTTTGCCGTCGAAACGTAATTTCTCTTGTTGCTTTATGAAATGCATAAGTCAAATTGATTTATGAGGGGAAGACACGATGTTTTTAGCAATAACACATGCGAGCAATTAGTTTTGTTGGTGACGTTTAGCTAAAGTTTCCATGACGCATATTCAGGTTAGGAAGCTTACATTAAGCTGCGAGAATTTACATTTAGAATGTTATTTTGGTACAAATTTGGGAGAGGAAAAAAGATTATGACGTCTGATCCATTTAAGTATCTCTTTAAAAACCCTCTATGTTCGGTTGCATCAAACTACATCAATCCAGTTAAACTTTTCACCAATTGAAATTCGTTTGCTGTAAGTTTCTTACGCTCAAATGCCAGCAAACGTTTACTCTTGCCAAGACAGTCCTTTTCTAAAAAAGTTCCCATAAATATAATAAATTTAATGGAGCGTTACCTCATAAAATGCTTAATCAGGGTTAAACTACGAATGGTGCATCCGGCCTTATAAGTCAATGGTCTATAGGGCGTTACCCTAGCGATAGCGTTCTTTTATTTGCTTTTGTTCGTTTTTAGTGCCTTATAAGCATGGCGAAACAAACGCACATTTAGGACATGAACTAGATATAGACGGAATATTACACTAATAATAATACCGCAAATTTCTGCAGAAACATTTTGTAAATCGATGGGATTTCACTGCGCCAATGGTTTTTTTTTCTTTCTTATTTTTGTTCACCAAGAATGATTTATTATTCAGACAGAGGACTGTGTAGACTGCAATGCATATCGCAGATTTAACTGTCAATATTGTTTATTTACATGTTTACATGGGCCTTTTTAGCGTCCTGTGAACCTTATCGACCAATAAACATTCGCCGACTTTAGATCAGGCCATCCGATGCTCGAGTTAAAACTGTTTCGCTCAATGTGCCGAAGTTAGAACCATTCGCAGTTCGGCGACGTCCTGTTGCACCTCCGTTAAATCTTCGTGAAATAGTGCTCAAATTTACACCTATATATTATTTATTTTTAAGCATTAATTTAAACTTTTGAACACTTGAAGTATGAGAGACGCTTTTAATTTTTCATGTTAAAAGCTTTTTTCTGGAATTTTTTCAAATACTTTTAAAGATGTTGTCTGTCAGCATTTGGTCAGTCCTGTGCATCACGATGGCCGCCATGGCCTTCAAGAAACACATTTGCGACGGATATCCCAGTCAGGTAAGTAAGGTTTGCCTTCTTTTAATCTCTTAATTCTTGAGAACGACCAACCGGATGAAAATTTAAGCACCAACTTTAGCATATTCGCGCATGACTTCAAGGCTGAGCAGCACTTGGTTCAGCCTGTTGAATGGTCTTTTCAGCTATCTGACAGTTTTCACTAAAAAAATATTATCTCG
Organism: Rossiulus vilnensis; assembly: GCA_034700785.1. Classification (NCBI taxonomy): domain Eukaryota; kingdom Metazoa; phylum Arthropoda; class Diplopoda; order Julida; family Julidae; genus Rossiulus; species Rossiulus vilnensis. Next base: position 50,001 of record JAQIXS010000330.1, on the reverse strand, counting down.
TTTTGCTGATAAAATGTCAGTTTATTGATGAGGTGATATAAAAGGTAGGTGACGTCTGTTTATCGCAACGATGGCTTACAACCGACATGACGTAGTGTCAAGTTGACTTGAAAATGCACTTATAATTGAATTGCTCTTCATGTGTCGAAGCAGAAAAAAGGTGTTCTGACAGGCGCCGTTATTCACTATTAGTTTGTATTAAAAAAAAAATGCTCATTAAGCGCACTTTATAATATTCCATTATTGCTGATCTAATGGTTCAAAACTATTTCAAAAAGTTAATTAGCCGCTTGTATAATTCGTTAGTTTATTATCTTTAAAAAAAATTAAAACTGGATAATTGATGATGTTTTAGATGACTTTACCCACTCCATCGCAAGTCGATTTTTCCATAACTCACTAGTGACCATTATCATTTTAATTTTGTGAAGCCACACTCCTTCAAACTCAGACGATCTTTATGACTAAATAAAATCTGAAAAATATGTTGTTTTTATTAAAAAGTCCCTATCCGCAATGGATGAACAATCGAAACCTTGCCCAAACTTTAGAATGTTTCATAAGCACTGATCTATGGTACTTATTTAACTTAATTTATTTTTATTCATATTTATCACGTTTTGAAAAGATATTTTTTGCTGTTGAAATAGTTAAACAACGAAATAAAATCCCGAAAAAAATGGTGACGTCTAGGTTTAATTAAATCGAAGATAGTCGTGTCTGTCATTGACAGTTAATAAGAAAAGAGTCTAGATTAACATCTGGATGTTTACGACCCGTGTTTACTCTATGACAGTGGAAATTCTAAGTTTGTTTTCAATGTTGTTCGTAGACAATCGTATCATGATTAAATTCAATGACCACTCAAGATGTCCAAATAAAACCTGTTTCCTGGTGACAACGTATTCTCGATGTCGTATTCATAGATAAGATTGGCAGATGCAAAACTCATGTTTGGAATGGGTAAATTTTCCCCAGGATGACAGCAAAATTAACGAAATTGATGAACTTTTGGAGGTGAAGGGAAATGGCCGTCCAGCAGCTCTCTATAGGCCATCGGTCAAGCGAACATACAACAAGAAAATTTGGCTTAGAAACAAAAGTAAATTTCGATAACTCTCAATCTTTGTGTATTGAAGCACATTTTGTATAAAGTTTATATACTTTACAGTGTTGCTCAAAAACAGAAGTAGGATTGTTCCAGCAGTACAGTCACCCACTCTCCCTGCAGAAGGCCAGAGAACCCTGGAATTGGGAGTTTTTATGGATACCGAAGCTTATTGGATGCTGAAGCCAATTTACAATGATGATCAGATTGTGAAGATTTTATTGGGGCTAGTCAATCAGGTGAGGATCTTCCCCCTGTTTGGCCTTGTTTACGGAGCATATATCCTTAATAAATCATGATGTGATTGTTATATATCGCGCACAATTTCATCGCAAATACTTTTTTAAAGGCCAAAAACAAATAAGACAGAATTCTCATTTGTTCATGTTTTATAAAGAGAAACAATTGCGACCACATAACTCTGTTTATATAAAGTTGAATTGCGGCTGTAAATCTGGTTAGAATCTTGTAAGATACTGTACCAAAATACATTATTTTCTCCATAACACTGCCCGCGGAATTTAAATTCTTCTTGTGCAGTTACATCATTTTTAAATCATTGTTCGATATCTTCAAAAACTAGAAGTGGCTATGAAATAGGAATGGCGATTGGCCTGCAATTCAATTAGTTTGTTTGAAGTCGGATTGTTTTTAATGTTTTTTTTTTAAATTGGCAATTTTACAATTGCGTTTTAACGTTCATTAAAATAGCCTGGTTAGTCGCCAATTGTAATTAACGAAAACGTTTGAAACCACTAATTGTTCTTTAACATGTACCTTTAATATGTTTTAGATTCAAGCGATCTTCTATCAAGATTCGTTGGAAGAGAAGCTCATTTTGACTGTCACTCATTTGGAAATTTTCAAAAAAATGCCAGTGAGTATGGCATCACGTGATGCTTCTTTAATGGCTTAATCTAATGGTACTATTTTTCTGGTGACGCATCGATTTAGCACGATTTAAGATTTGAGAATGCGGAGTCCTATACAGTTCTTTCAAGCTTTTGCAACTTTACGACTAAAATGAATAATGGAGGAGGAGGACGTCGTAATCGCTGGGATATGGCTCTTTTGTTCACTGGGTAATAATTTCATTGCGTTTACTCAATTTCCCCCGAAATTATTCAAATTTGTCATCAATATTTTTTTCTGAACTAAAAATAATAGTGCCTTTGCAGTGAATAGCAAATATTATCGACAAGTTAAGTAGTTTCATTATGTATTCACGCCTAAAGTATGTTTTAAAATTTTCTTTACAGTCATGATTTGTACACAGAGATTGAAGGAAAACGAAGTTCAGCCACAATGGGTCTATCGGTTATCGGCGGTATTTGTAAGCCCCAGTTGTCCTGTGTAATAGGGGAATTTGGCACCAGAACCAGGATGGGGAAACCGTTCCTCACCTCTGGCTGGATGGCGGCGTACATCATGGCTCATGAAATGGGGCACAAGTAATACAATTTAACGACAGCGGTTAAGAATACTCATGTTTTCTAAGTATGTAATTGCCTTGTATTCTTCCAGCCTAGGAATGCTTCACGATGGCTATGGCAATGGCTGTCCCAAAAACGGCTTCCTTATGTCCGCCAGTCGTGGCACGCATGGGGAAACCATGTGGTCCAACTGCAGCGCTCAAGTTATGAAGCGTTTAAAGTAAGATTTAAAATTTTTTTTTGACGAATCATGAAATATTGAGGTGTACAATGAAATTCGACTCAATATCTCGTTATTCTCCATCAAGCGAAAACTGCTTATTGGACTCCAGCAATGATCTCAGGCCTGAATGGGATCACTCTCAGACCAGGATGATTCCCGGACAATTTTTCGATGCCGACAACCAGTGCAGATTGTACCTGAAAGAGGACACTGCTGCACAGGACACAGTAGATGTAAAGGTGCGAAAGAACCTCCCCTTTACGTATTCTTTTGTTGAAATTTTTTGGAACGTTTCAATTCTGAACATCTGCTTTGCTTCTGGTTAGGATGTGTGCTCATCATTGCGATGTGTGAGTCCTAAGCGTATCGGCCACTATTTAGCCGGTCCTGCTCTCGACGGCACATTTTGCGATCATGAAAAGGTTTCGATCAGTACCGGAAATTGGATTTTTTTAAAAAAAATTCTCAGTAACCATGGTATGCATTATTGTATGCTTTTCAGTGGTGTGAAACTGGACGATGTGTCCAACGGAAGACCAAGTCAAAAATCCGTAAAGGAAATTGGTCAAAGTGGACCATTCAGCCATGCACTTCAGGATGCCTTGACCACTCCAAAGGTGTCATCCGAAGCAGTAGGCTGTGCAACAATCCCAAGTAAGTACTAACTGGTTGTTAAAATGTAGTGAAGTTAGCAAAGTTTACGTGCACAATCAGTCAGCTTGAGCTTTTATCGGTAATCACTGACTTGCAGTTATGATTTTAAGACCTTTCAATAGTTTTTCTTGTGCGGGAAGCCATCTTAAAATCGAATTATGCGATCATTCGAAAGTAAGTTTTGTTAATTTTAATCAGTTTTTTTGTGGATTATGTCTACCATCAGAACCTAACATTTTTTTTGTAGATTTGTCCAAAGCCAAAAAGTCGGTTGGAATATGCATCGTCAAAATGTGATATCTTCTCCAAATATCTGCCAAATTTAACAAATGTTGGCACTCAAATGCCCTACAACGCCAGTAAGTGCTTCGCCATTATTTTAGAAATAAATATGGTTACTATTCAATATTTGCAATTTGCAAAAGATAAGACAAATGATATATTGATTGTGATAAAAAAGAAAAATGTTCTCTTTTATTGAAATGGAGAAATTCTGAATGTTATAAATTAATGTAACTATATTGCATATCTTGACATTTTAATGGAAAAACATATTTTCATCTAAACTTGCTAATTACAGAAAAGATCTGGCAGTCGTGCGCTGTATTTTGCCGTTCCATTTTCGGACTGTGGACCACGCCCCGATACGAATTAAATGACTTGACCATCGATACTCACTTTCCAGATGGGACACACTGCCATTATGATGGGGCAAAAAATTATTTTTGCATTCAACAAAACTGCGTTCCTGAAACAGACTTTAAATATATCTGAACAAAATGTGTGAATTTAGTTGCGCTTTGACGTTCTCCAATGCCGAAATAATCTGATTTCGTTTTGCCAAAGATGTATTTTTTTATTGAGTAAAGTGCATGTCTGTAAATTGCGTCTTCAAATCCATGCAGTTAGGATTCATCATTTTGGATTTGAGATCTGTCTCTGCGTACAAGGATGTACGAATTTTCAATTGAGTAAAAAAGATGGCGTCACCTCATTTATGAAGTACCCGTTGATGCAGAGGAAAGCATATATACCGTAGGTGGATTTTATGGCTCACCCTGTAATTTTTCAAAAGATTTAAGTCGAAGCGCTTTAATGCAGATTTCGAATAGTAGGCGAGAACTTGCAGTTTGTTTGTTCTGTGGTTTTGTACTTGGAAACGTTTATAAGTTAATTACATGTAATATACTAACAGTTTTGCAAGGAATAAGTAACAGAAGATCGATTTGAAACGCTAAAAGTTCACGTGAGTACTGAGTAGATATGTTTTCTCGTATACATTTATAGCCTTACCGGTACAGTGAAACCAGTTGGACACCCCTAGAGGGGTACCACATCAAGTTGGACAGTTTTTCCATGCCCCACATAATTGACATTATAGGTAACCTATCCAAGTTGGACACTTATGTAATTTAAAGATTGAAAAACAAAATTTAGTAAGATAAGCAAGCAGTGTCTTGTGAAGACGTGCATGCCCATGTATGAAATTGGGTATGCATTGACATATATGCCATACATTTGCATGTTTATATTCTTGTTTGGAACTGAACATGTAAATGTTTACTTCCATCTATGGAAATTGACATGTTTGACCCCACGTGGTCATATATAGTACATTATATCGCTTGCATGGCCATATACACTGTACATGTTTATTCCACCTGGGTTTGCTAAACCCGTCAAACTCTTAACTTGGACACGTTTGGTATGTACCATAGATGACCAACATAGAGAGGTTTTGTTGCGCAGTACTTGTAGGCTCTGATTCGTTGAACTTTGTCCCGAATTTGCCTTATTCATTACAAACTTTAAAAAGCCAATTAGTAAGGATTAGCATGACGGACCTTAGATCCGTGCGCAAAGTGAGTGGGGCTGTTCGGAGTTAACATGTATATTCCTCTGTATATTTTCCATACATTTTAAGTTTACATATGTATCAGAGTAAATACTGCTGTTTAGTGACGTTTTTCAAAATCGGCATAGTGTAAAATGCGGGTTACATAACGGGGCTGGGACTGTTTATATACTAAATTCAACATTTCCTTGATATTTTTAGTTATTGTTTCAGATTCTAAGGACTTTTTTAAATCCCAGCAAAACGTAGTCCTACCATGGATGGCAACAATAACAGAAACGAATATGACACACCAGTTTCAAGCAAGGTGAATGCACTTGAAGGGAAAGAGCAACTGCAAAAAAGGTTGCCTAAACGAAGCAGGAATCACATTGCTTTTTTGTTTCTTATTCAGGTATCTAGTCCTAATAAAATCAATAAGCGAAATGGGGCCCGTCCTCATCCAGTTTTTATCTGGACAAATTCCGACGTTTGTAAATGGTTCAAAAGGCATTGTGCTGAAATTCAAGTCGATTATAGTCACTTGTTTGTTGAGCATGACATTATTGGTGAGTGAAACTCTTGACTTTAGCTTCATGCATACTTTTCCTGCAACTTATGTTTGCTGGTTATGTTCTAAAGGGCGTTCCCTTATAAGGATGAATGACGTTAGCTTGGAGAAATTGGGAATTAGTGATCCCAAACACAGGTTTGTTTTCTAGTGAGTGCATCCTAACAGTTTGTGGAAATGTTAATATTTGCTGATTATGTTGGTACTACTTTCAGGGATGAGATTTTGCGAGAAATTTTGAAATTGCGTCTGAAAGGTGACATATTGGAGTTAAAGGATTTACAGAATAAGCTGAAAAAGTGAAAGGTGAATATCAACAATCATTATCATCATGTACTTGCATGGTTGCATTACCAGTGCAAGACGAAAGTTTTGAATACCCCTGTGAAATTGCCTAATTTATTCTAATAAGATGTTTATCCTAGCATTTGTATCGGACATTTTATATTACTTATTGTAATAAACAATTATAATGTATTTTACCATAAATGCGGTCTTGCTGTCAAATTATCACATGGCTCATTTTAGGATAAAATGTTGTGAAACTATATGAATTATCAATGTTTGAAGCAAACAGTAATGATGGTTTCGATTGCAACCATAATGTCAGTTTTGGATCAGCTTTCATGGCATGACTGTAGTCTTGAAAGAACATCGAATAAGAATATCATCCTTTGACGTTATCACATTTAACATGTCTCATATATTTCTGCCAAATTGGTATTCATGCAATTTTATAACTGTCCAATTGGCAAGGTGTTGGTTACTTTTGGCAACTTCATTGTGATAAATTTGGCCTCATCCTGCTAAGTAGTCACCTTATAATAATTTTGCATATTACTGCAAAGTTATTTTCAAATCCATTTAATTAATCAGTCTATAAATTGATTTTGTAAAGAAATTAGCAGTATGCAGTTTTTGATTTTCATTATTTCAGCACTTCTTCTGATTTTATACTGTATTTCTCAGAATAGATGCTCTTTATGATAAACTATGATTCTGAGAGGGTCGTTGACCATTAGAGCTTTTATTAAAAAATAAAATGAAGTATTATATTATGTTTTCAAACGATATTCACAGGGAATGCTTCATTTTCTTTAAATACATTGTTTAAATTTAAAAAAGAAACCGCTAGTGAACACTTTTTTCCTTGTATTTTATTACGCCCACATAATAAAATGTGTAACGACATTAGCAAATCAATTATGGGCGTACTGCAAATTTGCGCACAAAAATCCAAGGGCGATAATAATTTCTTGCTCTGAAAACTTTAATTGCGAGTTTTATGTAATTATTTGCCAACTTTACATGAATCAAGATTTCGTTTTCTGATGACTTTTGCTACAATAAACTTTTAATTCTGCTAAAAATAATAAACTGTATTAGAAAACTTGTCATCAATAATAACAACCTTGTTATCACAAAACATGATAAGGAGAGGTATAAAAAAGCGCCACATGGCAATTTTGTGACTTTATTACTTGAGTTTGAGAATCCATGGCATTTTTTGCATTCCTTTAATTGGATCAAATTCGTTTAAAATAACAGGTGGACAAAACTGCTTTCAGAACAACGTGGAATTGTGGAATTAGTTAATTTAACAGGGTGGCACCTGGCATTGAAATAGTTCGCATTTTAATTGCGTTTCACGATTACCAAATGGGAGCAAAAACAGCGTGTTGTTTGATTTATTAAGAACGCAATGGGTTTCACAAGGACGCCAATGGGAAATGTCTTATTTCACCAGGAAGCGAAGTATGAGCCAATGCCCCGTTCTCTTCGCTTCAGGGTGAGGCAGAATGTGGTCGGAACAAGCATATCTAGGCCGAGGTCAGAGGTCACTTTTACCGCGCTTCGGGATTCCAGACGAGGATGCTGCGCTTCTACATGGACGCCCCCGTTTTCGGCACAGGTACTGAGGTGCAGCCACCCATCGGACTGGGGATCGGAAGACGGATGTGGTGGAGAGACACGCCTGCCTGGAAATATGCTCATAGCGAGGTAAAGCAGATATTGCTCGTAATTATTGGCGAACGATCTACAGGGTTAATTGCGTGTGAAAATTGAAGGTTTAATTCCGATGAAGGCTGGTATTTAGATACGTTTACCATAGCTTACTGTATTTGTGCCGCCTTCATCCGCCCTCCCCCTCCTCATGTTTTCTTTAAATGAATAAGAATTTGTGGCATATATTAATATAGTACGCGACATTTTCATTTTGTTTGTTTCGTTATACGGTCGTATATAATGAAACCTAGTGATTTCTAAAAAATGATGCCATTATCAGGAAATACTGCCATTGGTAATGCAAAAATTATTCGTACATGTATTTCTTTGCTTCAAATGCTTATTATAATTACTACATTTATTTTCCACAATGTCTAATTGGTCGTCCACTAGGGTTTCAGTTTTGGTTTATTATTTCCAAATATCCTATTTATTTATAAAATATTTAAGGAATTTGAAAAATTACCGTTGAGCAACCCGCAATGCAGTGGTGCTATCCGGGAAAGCTCAGTTTCAGGCGGCCGCGTAACTATTTTGTTACGCATAAAAATGAAAGGATTTTCCTTTCATTTTTATTTTTTGATATAAATGAAAGGGGCATCTTGAAATTATAGACCGAAGCTGAAACCTTAGTCGATGACAAATTCTACACCGGGGAAAAATAAATTTAGCAATTTTTATAAGTATTTGATGCCAAAATTTACGAGTATTTTTTGCATAATTTTACTCTCCACCAGAGAACGGTAAAATGAGCTGCTTATAACATGACATTTTAACATCTCTTTGAATTAAATTTTCAGGTCAATTTATATTGAGATGTGACATAGTTTCGTATGGAAGTATGTCGCATCATCACATCACTTGTTGATTATTTATTGCTGAAAATGATGCCATGCAGACCAGTTCTGCTTCCTAGGGGGTTTGGTAGTGTGCATGTGTTTGTGTACGTATCCCCAAATAGTTTCTTCATTCGATATGCAATTAGGCATCTCCTTCCTTTTCTTATTCCTTGCAAACGCAAATTTCTAACGGATGAGTCTCATCCTAGATTTATCAGGGACGGCGGTGGTCAAGTGGAAAAAACCTAGAATGATCAGGTCCTAAAAATGAGCAGTTTGACGGTAATGGTACAGGTTTCCACGCGTCCATCCCATCTAAAGCAGCCTTGTATTTCTGCTGCAAAATTCATCGACATCCATGCAATACGAATATGCACATTATTAGCATCTCTCAAGGTGATGCTGGCTGCACTAGAGTACATGTATGGGCAGCGAGTTCAAGTACGCCTCGACCAGTTTTTCGGCCTTTTTTGACTGGCAGCGATTAAATAAATCACGACATTCAGTGCGATACGCATTTCATTACGGACGGTAGCGTGCTGGGTCCGAATTAACGGAGCGGTCAGCCCACGCAAGCACCCTCAAAACTACTTTAGAGCGCCAACCTTGGAACAGAAATGCTAATCTTTCTTCTTGTTACCGGCCTGCTTCTTGTAATGAAAACACCCTAAACAATTTTTGCGTTCTTGTGCCACAAATGTGCGCTGATATGCATTGAACATTTTCGTTTCACCCTCTTCCGAAATGTGTTTTACATGGATTTTCTTTCTGTGAAGGCTCTGACTTGATTTGACTGTTTTATAATTTCTAAAAAAAGCATGTGCCTCTGGAAATCCTATAGTCATCTAACTGGAATTAAAAATTTGAACATAAGCCGCCTCCTATAAAATGCCAGCGCCATCTATGATGTTTATATGCAGTAGGATTGATGTATCAGTATAAAATGACCTCTAGAAATGCAGTGGTACGTTGCTTAGAATGGCAGTGGGTGACGCCTTGCAAAAATCACTTCGATAAATGGACTCGAAATGCGGTTTTGCTAGATGTATTAACGATGGAAACGGAGCTAAGGGTGCGAACCAAATAAACCATGACGTCATTTCTTATTTTAAGCTTTCATAGAAAACTAGAAAAAAGTCTTTTTTTTTAAAAATCAACTTTGGTAATCATTTAGAATGTTTCCAAAGTAATCTTCATAGCTAACGGAAAGAATGCATTTGATTTTGTTTAAAGCTTTACGTGCAACATTTAATTTTTTTGGAATGCATTGTATTTCTAGTTTTTTTTTTTAGAAAACAAGCTTATAGATGCCAAAAATCATAGTTGCCAAAAAATCGCCAGTAACTTAATATTTATTTCTAAAAAGATTGTTTGAAAATGATGGCGAAAAACCTTTAAAAAAATTGCTGAACACATTTTTTCGTTAAAAGTCGAAAGAGATCCATTATTATGGAAGAATATTTCTTTCAGGAATATTTCTGAAAAAAACGGCTAAATGTTGTGGTTATGTTGGATCCTGTTTTTGGGCACAAAATATCATAGATGGTGCTAGGATTTTAGAATGAGTCATGATTAACATTATGTGTTGTTAAATTGTTTACAGTATGCATGCACAACGAAAAAGTAAGCTACGTTTAATTGCTTAATGAACTACACCCAAGACTATTTTCACCATAAACATTACTTTCTTGTCGTTGAAAGTAATGGAGAATGTAACAATGGGTAATACCTGTAGCAGTTCCATTTCAATTTCTGGAACACCGAACACTCCCACATTATTTGTGTGTTATGCTCTCGACTTCAGGTTTTGATGGTTTTTGAAATTGCTTAGCTTTGTGAGAACTCCAAATTGTACCGTGCATGTAATTGCACATTTGTCAAACTATAACTGAATGTTTTGCTTCAGACGCACGTTGTTGTGACGGAGAAGACAGAATAATAAGAAATAACTTAGAGGAAATTGTGCTAGATTTGCGGTTATATACAGTAAATTACTTATAAGAAAAAAACGGATTATTACTGGTTTGACCTTTCGTTTACTGCGGGCTAGTCATTGAAGTTCCATTTTTACTTTCACGTGCATGGAATAAATTTTAAGTCACTTTCCATGTCTTGATATGACTTCTTTGTTCACATCAGTGATATCTTTTTAATACTTTTTATAGAGGGAGTTAATTAATTTTAAATCGAGGATATCCGGGTGCCAAAACGTATTTCAAGTTTCACCTTTCACCTTATGAGCGCTTGATGAAGCAAGTATAAGAACAGTGGACCTGCAGGTTGTATAGGTGCTTTTTAAGTAAATTCCTTGATTGCATATGAGGCATGCGAGGGGGAAATTCGGGCGACATTTACTGCAAACAGCTTTCCAAAAATGCATTTCTTCGGATTGGCCAACGCCCGTCCGATTTTTCATGGACCTCTATTATCGAATCACATTGAGAAGGGTTACCTTGGCTTTGCGAATCAATTGTCGCTGGCACCAGCGAAGTTTATTTGCTCCACTTACTTCAATCGAAATCGCACTATTAACAGCAGTTTAGCATGAAAATCACGTTTCCGAGACATTCGAGAAAATCGTGAAATACTTCAATGGCCAAGAACGTGGCTCATGGTTCACTCGCTGCGTCCAGGTGGTCAATTGTGGCCATTTGTGGTTAATTCGCCCAAGTCACCTTTTTGTCCCCTATTGTTATTCGGCGACAATAACATGCCCTGAATATGGTATCATTTCGATTCCTGGTTTTATTCCTTGTTATTCCTGCGCCATTAATTGGGAGGAATTCGAAAGAAAAACTGCAAATGCACGAAGCGGTGGTTTTCACTGTTGAAATTCAAACGTGGAAAGGAGGTGCCACAAAAGTCCACAATGGAATCTAGGTTACCGTTAATAGCTGCCGCAAATTTTCAAATAATTATATTATTAACAACGGGAATGGTAATTGTCAAGCCCAAATCTGGTCATATCCAAACACAATTGGGCATCATTATACCATGACCTCGTATGCATGTACAGTGTCTAAAACTAGAAATTGATACTGGTTCAGGGACGGATTAAATGTACCTGAGCCCTAATAACATCCAGGTAATGAGCTCCACCCCCTCCATTTATTTCATCATTAATGATGAAATTAATCTTGCTTGAAAATACAATGTATATTAGTAATGAAAGTAAAGATGTTGGCGCAATAGAACTTTAATTAACATTTATAAAATATATTGGTTTAGATATTTTTTTACAACAAAAAATTACAAATAATGGACTTTTGCCCATTTTTCTATACATGAAAAATGATCCAATAGGGAAAAAATTTTAAACTCAAGTTCATAATTGATGAATTTTACTTAGCAGGTGCGAAATAACTTCATTTAGACTTTATAAACATGTTTAGGTCATTTTTATAAATGAAAGTTTTGTTACAATGTACAATCTTACAATAAACAATGTATATTTTTTATTGTTCAACAAACGTCGTCTACGAAATTGTAATGCAAATTATAACAAATAATGGATTTTCTCCCGTTTTCCCACATCATTTTTATTTAGAAATATGATTAATAAATCATACGTCAAAGGCTAAATTTAATGAGAGGCTATATAAAAATGTTAAATATTTGCCTATTTTAATAAAAAACATTGTTTAGAAATAGAAAGAAACGCCCATAGGCAGCATTTAAAAAAAAAAAAAATGACTCACATCTTAGGAATTTCTCGAAATTATGTACTGTATAAAATATTTTAGTATTTTTATTTGCTTGAGGCCCTCTTTCTCCCGGAGCTCTGAACAGTGCTTAATTTACTGAACGGTAATTCATTCCATGTAAATAGTGGATGTTAGAGATTTGATATATTATACAGTATATCGAAAATATCGTTGGCAATTCATGCAAAACCTGAAGTAAAGGGTAATTTATACAGTAGTAGTTTAATGAATGAAGTACATGCTTTGAATTACAGGCACTAGTACAGTAATTTCCAGGGGCATTAGGGAAAAAATTGTAACCATTTTAAAAATGTCTTTTCAAGTTTTTTGCCGTAATTATCTTGTCAAATTAAGTAATTTGAGTTGTTAAAAATCGCAGACTGGTAAATGAAGACTACAATGCTAAAACTAGTTATCTTTTCCCACAGGTTGTTCCTAGATATCCTAGTAGCGCTCTTTTAAGTTAAGGCCAACACACCTTCACAACCTGATGCCCAGTTCTCGTTAAAGCTTTAAAAAGTAAGTCTTAAAACTGAAAATATTGTTTACAAAAATTTTAAAAGCATTCCCAGTTTGTAGTTTTAATGAATATGGTTTCGAAATGCACGTTCATTTTAATTCAGTGCAGCATATGGGGTAAAAATGTCAACTTTTGAATTCTTATCAGAAAATTAAATGTGAACAAGTCTTGATGTTTTATTAACATCTTTCCACTTTGACCTTTGCTATACCAGAAAGAATTTTTTTTATAAAAGATGCTTATGAGTTATGAATACTATATGCATTTGACTTCTGAAACGGGAATATCTGCTAGCGTTTGCCATCGTGTTGTTAACATTTGAGAATTTTACGACTCCGTATTTATTTGTCAAATATATGACTTGATTTAAATCATGCAGGAATTGCTAAATGAAAAATAACCCACTGAGCTAAATGCCGAAAACTCGTATTTCTTAACGCGTGGAGGATTTTTTTATTGGTAAAGCTACGTGCGCAACCTGTTGGCAGTTTTTCTGGCTTTGAAACAAACGCGTGGATTCCTGCTTTGTCACATGATCATAAATTCCTCCAGGGTTTTCAAGACCCTTCTTTCACTCATTATGCATCTTTCACGTGCTTTTGTCAGCATTGGGGGATTTTTTCTGCTCATTCTATGGGTTTCACGTGTTTTTGTCTGCGTTAGACGTTTAAGAGGCTGAGCATGCATGAAAAACGTGCAAGTCTTGTCCTCATTTTTCTTAACCCACACCTCTATTGGGACAGAAAAGTACACTGAAGTGCTGAAGTAAATTGCAACTGTCGGCCTTAAAACTTTGTAAATTGCAGTTTTCTAATTTGTTTCTAAAAGTATACCTAAAGCGTTACTGATCGCAGATTATAACATGTGATGATGAATTTAGGAGATACTCAGGAATTGTTCACGGCTAGTCCTTCTTAAGGATATCCATGAACGTTGTGATTCATTGAACATAAAAATGCGTATTCACTTTGAACACTGTGGGTGGTAGCGATTGCATGTCAGCGATCCAGGGAATGACCACCCTGGATTCCTTCTTGACGATTTTAGGAGAATATACCAGCGTGCACAAACATTTAAATTCTCGTTTAGCTACAAAAATGTTTTATTTTTATTTTATTTTTGTTAACAAAGCTAATTTGCAACGTGGCTTGGCTAGTTTCAACAAGAAATTTAAAAATGTATTTAAACATGAAACTTAAAACTGTAAAGGTATTAAAAAATAAATGCATTTGGTTCAGCGAGTAGATATCCAATTTAAAATTGTACAGAAAATGCATCATGCTTCAAACAAATTATGCAAACATTATCCTTGCAAGTCGTTCATCTCAGAACATCATATTTTCTGCAGAAACTGTTGAAGGTATGCAGATGCTTAAAAAAATGCAAAAGGTTGACAGTTGTTTTAAGGCTTTCCTCTGAGCAGAAAATGAGTTTTGTCGAATTAGGCACACTTTGAAAAAGCAATACATTGTTTGCAAAACGATATATGAAAAAGTATTTAGTTGAGATACATGTATGTCATGATTTTCCAGTACTTTCTTCTCAGATCAGTCACTTTTAAGTTTGCTTTATTTTGCCCCATTTTCAGTTTGCAGTCAGAGGTATCCATGCAACAATTACCTCTCAGACTAACCCTCGAATAAGCAAATGCACTTCAGGTAAACAGAGGTTAGAGGTCGAGCGAGGAAGCGAGTAATCGGCCTGCACCAAAAAAACAAAAACCGCAAGTTTTGGGAGACCGCATTCTTGGCATTCGGCGTGACGTCACTCGGCTCTGGTCACGTGCTGGCGGCCAGCACCAATGGCGGATTGGGCTCGAGCGATGCGTCGGGGTATTTAAAAATAAAACGAGTCCCGTTTCTGTTTGGCCGATATGAAATAGATTCGTTTCGAGAAAGTTGCACCAAAACCGGTTGATAAGTCCAGTTCAGGTGAGCTAACCGTTAGACGGGCCAGCCGCCAGCCGCTCACTCGTTTTCTCGAACCTACTTTTTTCCAAACTTTTTTTTTTTCCATACCCGACTAACTTGGTCAGCCACTCGCCTCCAGCTGTGGAGCAAGGGAAATTTCGAATTATTTTCCCAACTCGCGTTTTTCAAGCTTGCTTTCATTGCTGGATTGCTCGACGCTGCCGAGTGAGGAATTATTCAACGCTAAACTCTTGATTAGCCGCCATTTTGTGCTTCGGTGTTTTTTTTTTCGGAATCTTTCTAAATAGCCAGTATATCGGAAAAGCCGATTTCTGTCCCGAAAACGAAACTACTATCCCGCTAATAATCCTCTAACATGGTGAAGTAAATCGCTGGTTTTCTTGAGGTACCTTCTGCAATTTCCTCGTATTTTTTTGTCGAAAATTTCGCCTCATCGGATATTTTCTCGGAAAGTTTGTGCGCTCAGTATGGTTTCTACAGTTAAGATCACTTGTTTCGTTTTCGTCATCTTTGGATTTTTTCCCGGCACTTTGGAGGTCTTTGGAGCGATTACCAGAAGGCAGTCTTCGTCTTCGTCTACAGGTGAGTTGATATTAATGGCCATTTATCGGCTCTTTCACTTTAGCTGTGTTCAGCACTTAATAGCTGATAAGCTTTACTTTACTTCCGGTTTCGGATTTTGAGATCCGATGCGATTGATGCTGGAAAGAGCTTGTACATGTGCACAAATGTTTTTGTTGTTGTTGTGGCAGTTTAATTTTCATGTAAAATTCGCATTTAATGGCTTGTCTGAAACACTTAAATTAATGGAGAGTATTGACCGCAATTTGAGTGAGAAAACGTGAAAATGCACAAAAACATCTTGTTTTCGGTGTGGCCAACCAGCCCAATTACTAATGGAAACGTTATTTATAGTTTTATTAGAAGTTAAGCCCAACCTAAAAGAATGCTCACCGTGCAAAAAATTACTCCCGCATTTCAGCTTGTTATAATTACTTACATTGATTTTTATTTATGTAGAAAAGCTTGTCCACTAGGTCTATGTTATTTTAAGTCTCATTTATTTATAAAAATAGCTAAACGCATAACCGTAGTCGTATTTTTGAAAGTTTCATTTATATTATAAATAAACGAAATATTTTAATTTTTTTTAATGACTTGGACTGTGGTGGACTAATTCTACACGAGACGAAGTAAATTTAGCAACTATAATAATTATTTGAAGCAAAAATGGGTGTGTTCGTGCAAAAATGTTTCGGTACATTTGAACAAATATTCTGGCATTCATTTTACACACCTTGTTTCGAAAAATTAATTCGTTTAATAATTTTATTTCCCAAAAAATGGCAGGCTGGCGGTTGACACCCTGCCTTTTCAAGTGTTTGTATAAGGGGAGAAAAAATGATTAAAGGAATGTTTTTAATTGGCTATTAATCAGAGCAACTGAAGTTTAGTGCAGTTTTAGGAGTTAATAAATTTAACGCAGCGTTCACACTCGAATAGAATTCAACTAATGCAATTATTGTTGAAAGCGGTTCGCTTCACCCATCGTAATAATACATTGTAATTAGAGAGAATCTGGTTCTGGCTGTCATTTATTTAATCGAGCTTATCGCCACTTGCGCTGCGCCATGCACGGCTAAATCAGTTGAATTAAGTGAAAGTAATGAAAATCGCTTATTCAACTTCAATAACTCTTTGGCGCCGCAGAGATTTAACGAAGCATGATGCAACCCGTATAACTTCGCTTTGACAAGTCTCCTATTCTTTTCATTTTTCGCTTATATTTTATGAATAACAAAGCTCAACTTTGAAGTTGCTTCGCGGTTTTCCAGACTTTTTCGTTTTCATAATCAACCTCGATGTCATTGCACTCGTAGTTTTGTGCGGAAGTCTGAACACCTTTTTGACGCTCGAGTGTCTAAATTTACGATAAACAGTGACTAGGTTGCCCTGCAAGGATTCATTCTTAGCAATTAGAGCCTCTATAAGAAGCTATCAATTGGCATTGTTTATCAGGGGTTAAACATATGGAATGGTGTTTCATTTTATGAGGCTAGTCTAATTTAATCTGAGATTAGAATGACTTTGATGCAACTGATTTACTCCTGTCAGATCTATTTTTCCTTCTCACTTGAATCATCTTGGCATTTTGATTACAATTCTTGTTCCAACTGTTTCAATTACTCTAGCTAAACGAAAATAAGCACTTTTCTAATCGGTTAGTACGATCAAGTTAGGTAGCGGAAAAACATGGCACTGTGGCGCTGCCTGTAGGTGGTCGCTCTCCTACTTGTCCCGTAGGCGATAATTCGTTTTCAATTTATGAACTAGTTTTCAGTTAATCGGCAATTAGAATGCATAATCTAACGCATTTCTAATGGGTGAGGTTGACAAAAGTGCGTTTCATTTCGAAAGAAAAACGTCGAAATTCTATTGGACTAATTTCGCGCTCCGAATAATTTTGCGTGAAATCGGTCGAAAAATGTGCTTTGGGTCAAATAAAATCTCGCGAGGAATATACAAGTAAAGCAGATCAAACAAATGCGGTAATTTATGAGACGTTGTTTTTCCCTGCCTTTCATTGACCGTTGAATTTCGACCTCATGTTAACGTGACTGCAGAACGCAGGTCATTTAGCTGAAAAAATGTATCGAGATAAGGGGAAAGGAGTGGAAGGCCTTGGTTATTTAAATTTATTTTTTGCCATAAAATCAACGGATAGGTAACCATGATACTAAGAATAAATTCCGTACCGAAATCTTTATCTGTTGAAAAGTAGCACGAGCGAGGTTGTCTTAACAACAAAAATTAACCCCTGGCGATTACACCAAATTTCGGTGAAGTTAATCGACTGGTTAGACTTAGCATGGAATATGAGCTATATGTAAACGATCAGTGCTAGCAAGTACCGATATCGGCAATTAAGTTTTACCGAGAACCAGAGTTTTTAGAGCCCAAAGAATGATGGGAAGTGGTAAAATTCTACTATAGAATCTGTATTCGGAAGTATGAACAATTCTTGCATGAGCTTCATTTGCTTACACAAAAATATAGTTTCTATGACTTGCCAGAACAAAAGAAAACTGAACATCATGAGCTTATGGGATAAAAACTGCGAGTTATTAGGTCGCACTTCTGTAATGACGGTGCATGTAATTTATATCAAACGAGCTAGACAAATGTAACGTGTCATGCTCATCATTAAAAATATTAAATGTGTTATTGTATAACCAGACTAGAACACCGACGTGAAGGAGTAATCTTGGTCAAAGTCTTGGGAAATATGCCATGCTCTTTCTTATGTATATGGTTGAAGATATTTGATTTAATGCTTTAGCACGAGTCGTTTTAATGGGATGTTGCTTTTAATCGAGAAATATTAACATTGGTAACAATGTAGTGATTCTCTTTATATATATAACTACATCAGTATCCAAATTATCAATTACAAGCAGTACTAGGCGATGAGGCCATTGAACAAGACAAAGAAAAGCAATGACATATTTTTTTTTCAGTGCATTACCATCGTGATGTCATAAATGTAATTTTCCTGTGCGCAACTATTAAAGCAATGATCAAATTATCATAATTTTAAACTTTAATAATTTGTGTCCTACGCAAATGGAAAAATATACAGCTTTCACCGTAATTAGGGCCAGGATGAAATTTGAAAGGATATAATTATAATATTTCTGTCACGAATCCAGCAAATATTTACTTTTGAGGCGACATTTTGAGGAAGGGAAAAATGACGTAAAATGGCTTATTATTTATATAAATAGTAGTTGTTTTTTATACGCTCCAGAATCCTGATTTCTCTCAGCACGGAATTTTAAAAAAGCCTTCACATAACCTCGATTGAAAAAATTAGAACTCATTTATTGCACTAATACCCTTAAGAGTAAATTTTGAAAATAGTTTCACTTCTCCTTTCGCCCAACTGGTTTTCTAATCTCGCGACACTGCACATTTGCAGTAGTAAAAGATTACAAATAGAACGATAACACAAGTCTACTTACTAGGGTTTTAGATGTAACAAGAAGAGCCTGTACATATTATTTAATTTTAATTTTACCAGCTTCCATTTCTAATTTCGAAATCCCAAAAGCTGCCTTCATATTTCTATTATGGAATAAAAACACAATATTTTAGTGTAAAACAATGAAAAACAAGCTCTCGTAAATTGTGAGCAATATGGTCTTACTCAACATGATGCAATGTTATTAAAGAATCCTAAATAAATCTATAGAAAATAAGAAGTGAAAGACTTGTAATTGCCACACTTCCCTAGTGGAAAGATCAGTATAAAAATTCGTAGTGATATTAGTGCAAATATACTGATATTAGTCAAACGTTTAGTGATATTAGTAGTCGAAAAACCACTGTGATATCACTAATGTTATCATAATCAGTATTTATAGACTCATACTGGTCTTTTCACAAACTTTGCAATAGTTAAAAAACCGTTTTTCTGAGGAATTTTCCAAAATTGCATTTTTGACAACACTTGTCAGTGTGGCATGTGATTCATTTTACAAAAAAAGTTTTAATTGGCTTGTATCATTTTATTCGCCGGTTCAGTTTTAATTAGAAACGTTGAGGAGTCGTGTGCAAAAATGCCGTTCGATTCAAACAAGCTTATCTTTGACCACACTAATGATCCAGTAAGCGGTCCTTTTAATTAGGCCATTTGGATGCTAACTTACTTTGCTCACATCCCCGATCAATTTGGACGCTTTCGGAATTTCTTATTCACTTTTTTCCTGCTTTTGGCTTGTTTGTTTTTTCTGGCCAGTGGGTTATTTGTCCACTGGCCACCATCTTGTCTTGGTCTCTGGCTCCTTGGTGCTGTTTATTGGTTGCTCCATGGCCTATGACGCAGTAGGTGGATATGTAGGTCAGAGCTATGGAGGTCAGCAACTTCCTCATACTCTTCCACCTTCGGGACTAGTTTGCATCGAAGTTGCTAATGCCCTCGCATAAACCTACTATTTAATAAAATGGAGATTTTTTTACGCGGAAATACCTGCACCGTGTCACATTTTAGTGAATTTTTAACATAAAACGACATTTTTGCTTTTTATAGCAGCCAAAATTCTCACGTATGAATGTTAATTTGATTTTAAGAGTGTGGGAGGACGTGGACACTCTGGGTAGAAAAATTGAACATAGACATACATGTATACGACTTATTTCGTATGTGATTAGACATAAAATTGACCAAAAAGTGACCTATAGGCTATATGGTCAAATACGTCCATACATATCCGTAAGTTTTTTTAGATAATTGCAAACCGGTTGGCCATGTGTGTCATGTGTGTGGCCATGTGCGGTTATACAACTATTCACAGTTCGAATCTGGAAAATTTAATACTGTAACTTATGTTAAAGAGAACATTGTAATTATATTCACCTGTATACAGCTGTTTAAGGGAAGTGAGCAGCAATGAGTTTTTCTTTAGAGGAAAACATATATACATGTAATTAAATAATCACATAAAATAAATATGCAGGTAAGATCAAGGTTTCATTTCATCGTCGTAATTAGAGGATATTTATGAACGAAAGTTTAAGTGATGTATAATTTAAGAACATCACAACAGGTTATTCACAATTCAATCATTTACATTAACAAAAAAAAGCACTCATGCAAGTAAAGTTCAGCTATTCTTTTAGTGCTGACTTGTTCTTCAAATCTACATGTAAATTTGCATATGGAATAACATAACTTTATTAATATTTCCCATATATGATCAAGTATAACTTTATGATCTAAAGTTGCCATGGATTGTGGTGTCACCATACATGTACATGAACTTAAATATTATGGCCATGTATGGCTCATGCTTGATCAGATTCAAGATATGGGACATATAACCCCATAAGTAGTCAAATTTCACTTTTCTACAAAGGGCGTTTACAGACACAAGCATCTAAAGTGACATGAAACTTTTTACTTTTTTTAATTATGTAACTGCGTAGACGTAAAAAATTCACTTGCCCTATCAATCAAATGCATTCAATGAATTAAAAAATTACATGCACTCATTAGAAATATTCCGATGAACTAGAGTGGAAATAATTAAGGATTATTTTTTTTAATGAATGTGTGTATTTTTTTAATTCATGGGATGGATGAATAAATTTGATTTGAAGTTCATTAAATCGAAGCACCTGAAGAAGCCTTGCTTTGGTTGAAACGTGTTAGGAAGCAAAACCCTACTACCACGATTTAATAACATGTATTTCTATTCGCTGGATGGAAAAGATATTGTTTCATCAATTGTTTGTTGCCTAAACTAAGTGATGCAAGGCAAATTCCAAGATGGACTAATTTCAATGAATTACGTGAATTCGTTCTTCTAAATTGACCGGTTATCGGTTTAGTTTCTGTTGGGTTCACAACCGCTTGAAGATCGGATCAGGACATTAGGTCAAGGTTGGGTTTGCGCTGTGCGGTTCAGATCAGGTCAGGCAGGTTTTTTAGCGGTTTGCATAGGAGTTCTGACGATAAGGTACAGTTTAAAGCCACGACACCAATTCTTGGATTGCAATTCTAAAATTTAAAGCATAGTTATAATTTTTCATGAGATTTGGCCAGAGTCCGTCAAATCCTATTATTTTCACACTCACGAGTCATTGGCGCTTATTTCGATTACTTCCTCCCCTAAACATGTGTGTAATTTTGTACTTTCCAGATCACTAGCCGTCGTCTACCCAATAATTTACATTTTCTTTAACAGTTTTATAATATCATGTATGATGCTGCTGTGATGTTTCCGTCACGATGATAACGATGCTCCTCCTATTTTGCTCAAATAATTGTCATTATGATAAGAACAGTGCAATTGTAGCTCTCTGTAAATAGGCGAATACACGCAAGTTCTCAGCCCTGACGTCATTGAACATATGTTTTTCTTTCTGTTCATGATAGAGATCAGTCATTAATGTTCACGAGCATTCTCTACGAAAAATAACTGTACGTGTACAACGTATATACAAGACGTCTTGTATGCTTCCTAAGGCTATAGTCTACTAAAAGAACTTCAAGTTGGCAACGATGAGTGCCCACCCACATGATATGCTAAACTTGAATAAATTGGGTTCACTGGTGTTTAGTTGCTGACATGTCAGTAGGAATGGGTTTTTTTTGGCAATTTTTTATTCGTAAATATCCAAATATGTCCTCAAATAATACTAAACTACATTTTACCACGCATGATTAAACATTTGCATTAAACATTAGATACTCTAGCGCAACAAAAAATAGTTAAATGTTACAAAAATAATTGTAATTTTTCGTAAAATTCAATGATTCGTATGCTATCGGTACGCCATAATGTTTAAACAAAATACATTTTAAACAGTGTCAACTGGTAGGCAGTCAATATTTGAAAACTAGTCCTTGATGGCTTAAATTAATGACGTTATCCAATAACAGTTGAAAGAAGGTTTCGTGATTTAATTCAACATTTGGATTTTGTAGACACGAAAGTAAGGATCAACGTTCGTTACAAGAAAGCACTTTCGTAACAAATGTTTATCAAAACACTGCAGTTAATTTAAACGTTTGTTGTGTTGCACCAAGTGCAGGTAAGCATTCCTCTCAGTGCAAAGTGCAATATTTTCGAGATTGTTACCCATGACGTGAAATGTTCTTGTACGTCTATCGAAGTTCCGCTCTGTCATGTTTCCATTAATCTGTTTTCTGCAGCATTTGTTTGCCTAAATGCGAATTCCACTCAATTTCGAGATTTGCTTTTCCTCATTGAATGTTTTTCTGAGCATTTTTTATGCTGTTCTCTGCCTTTCGTATAATCACCATTGTTTCAAGCATACCTTTCCACTAAGATTTTTTCACACCAAAGTCGGCCATTTTTTTTTCTTGATTGGGACTGTTTTGAAAGTAGTTGCAATGCTTTCTTCGGTTTTTTTCTGTTATCGTGAATTCGTGCTTATAAATATTTTTTCTCAGAGTATCCCATATCGCCTGCTCCTAGGCGTTACCAGCGAGAAAACAACCATTCCAAACTATTGTCCTTTTTTTAGCACAATGCTTTCAGGAAATCTTGTGAAAGCTTGCGATCAACATGAAGTCGAACCCAAAGCGCCACCTAGGGGTAATTATAGCGGTTAAATGGCGTTCAATTATGGTAATGCTCGCCCATGGCAAGCGCTTTTAATTGTTTATAAACGAAATTAAGTTTTAATTGAGCGGCTTTCTGGACTTAAAGGGACGTATTAATAGCGCCTCTTTCTCGACTGTGGTGTCTAAACAATTAAACAAACAGAATGCCTTACCATTGTCTGCATTGGCAGGAATGCTGCCCTGTACCTACTTTCTTTCGGAAGCAATTTCTCACGATTTCAAATAAGAGAAGAGGCTGCATTCGCCGAGAGTTCAATCTATTATGCGCTTCTAAAAACCAATTTAAGAAGGTATGACTCAGCTGATTTCATTGTGTGTGTTTTCAAGCTGAGAAGTCTGTAACGAGTGGCATGCGACTTAAAACCTTGTAATAGAAAAATCAAGAAGATCAAATTAATCCAAAACGAATGCCTCAGCCGATTGAAAACATTGCTAAAGCTTGGATAGCCCAATTGACCGACTCTTTGTGGAAATTTGGGCCTAATGACCTATTGTCAGGGTGAATGATTTGCGTGCAAATTCACTGATAAATCGTGAGGCAAATGCTCCAAATATGCGTCTGCACCCCATCTTGCATTTGAACCCCTGCGTGGAATGACGTCCTAACCAGGGGCATCTAAACTGTGTCGGGCTTTGTTATTTTGTCGTGTTTATTTATTCTAAGTATGAATGAATTTGGTGGGTTATTTGACGTCAGGTTTTCAATGCGTGTAATTGAGTTTTGCCAGGTTTTTGAACAACCGAGTGATGTTTAATTGGGCTTGAAAAAGCAAATCAGTCCTAACAATGCCACGCTGTGGACACTTGAGGAATGGTCTTAATTGAACGCCATTGTGGATTAACTGAACTAGTTTAGAGAAACGCCATTTACAATAGGTTTTTATGCTTTCTAGGCTAGATCAGCAAATGGGCTCGGGTCAACATGAAGTAAATGGTTTCTATGCCTTCATCAATTTTTCTGACCTTAGTACCTTACCTGGTCTGATTTGAGGCTGAAAGTTCTTTCATAATGTTTGCTCTACTGTAGTCCAAATGATTAATTATGAATTACACCAAGTGCTGATTAATATTGGAACGAATAATAATAATAATTACTATAGAAAGTTAATGTTTTTCCCAATCACGGATTATATATACGAATTAGGATTAAATTGTGAAATATTTTTAAATGGCAATATGACAAGGATTGTAGTGTTTTAAAATGAAATTAAACTGGACTAAAACAGCTTAACATTCTTAAAATGCATGTCTAATATGAAAAAAATGTTGCAAATACAAACTTTTTACTTATATTTCTTATTATAAATGCCACTGATAATGAGTAAATGAAGCAAAAATGTGTACGATTTTTGAATGGTGGGGGGCATATCAGATTGTCCCGTTTCCGAGCGGTATTTTGGGTCAATTACGAAAATACCTTAAATTTCGCCAGTGCAATAAACAAGGCGGAAGTATTGCGGTTTGTACGTAGCTCGGTTCTCCGATGCGTTTATTATTGCTAGCACGTTCCACACCTCGAGTGGAGAATTTATTATGCTGTCGATAAATCAAGTTTTAATGAAACCATCCCAGCACCCCTATTTATGCTTCATTGGCGTTTTCCTATTTTTAATATCAAGCAATGGGTGAAATAGTTTGAAATACTGTTTTTATTTCGATGACAACCTGTGCTCCTTACTTTAACTGCTCTGTCATGCCTTCACACTCACATGTAGCATAAATAATTCAGATGACGCATTGACGTTACCAAATTTGTACGCACCAAAAAACTCGTCATTTTGAGTAGGCAACCTTATAATTAATTGATCATTAACACATGGTTATCTTATTTTCTTGACTTTAATAATAACTTAATTGTTTTAATAATAACTTTTTTCCAGAGATGGTAGTGGAGTAGAAGGGATACATATGGATATCTCTTATGTCTAACCAAATTAAATTGTGTTGTTTTATTACAGGGGCCTACATTTGCATAGTCAGCAAGATTTAGGGATTTCAGAAATATTCAGATGCGAGTTTAAATCAGATAAATACAAAATTTGAAGACGTTGCTGTTAACAGATCGATTTTTTGTGACTTTTTTAAACAATTCATTATAATGCAAGAGAATGGAAGAGATTTAGCGCAAAGGCCCACCATGAAAAAAAAAATATTCTCACATTTTTGCTTCACATATTTATTATTATTGCTAATTTTCCCCCGTGTGGAATTGGTCGTTCACGAGAGTTTGCACTATTATTCATAACGTGAAATTGTCCTGTTTATTTGTACAATTGAAATAAATTTAAAAGAAACACTATGGGACTCCCTGAAACCAGTTTTCCCTGCAACGCAACATCGAATTTCTCAGGTTTTGCAAATGATGTGGCAAATTTGAATTTCGAAGTTCCTACATTAAATTAAACAAATACAGTTTCGCATTATATTGTCTTATAACTTATTTTTTTCTATTATGTTTATTTATGTGAATTTTTCATTTTAGTTGGATCAACCTAATTTATCAATTTTTGCATGATTTCACTAATTTTATTTCAAAAAATAAATAGCCCAGCTTTTTCTGCATTGGAATACAATTTGGGCATAAGTTTCTTGTGCCCATTCCGTTTTCGAAACTTCCAAAAAATTCACGAAATGTATCGTGCATTCAGTAGCAAAAGCCCATCATTTCCAGGCGTCACGTCGCTTGGTTTCTTTTCTTCTATCCCAGGCTATTCTTTTCTTCGAAAATGAGGACGAATTTGTGATTAATGAATTTGGTGTTGCCGTACGCTGAGAAATAATGGGCTCTAATTCTTCCAACTGGCCTTGTTTCTTAACCCCTTTGTGGCCAGAATAGCTTTTGTGTTTGCGTCGAACACATTTCCCCTTGACCTCCCTCTGAAATTCTTAATGGCTTTCAGTTTTCATAGCGAAATTAGCCAAAATGGCGAAACGATTTATTAGTTCCAGTTTAGTTTGTGCGCTCTGGTTTAAAAAGAAACCTTGAAAGATAAAGATGGACGCCATGCCTGATGATTGTGTTACGAATTTCATTGCGCATTCATGTTGCTATTGTCACTTGGAATTCGTGTAATTAAGTGTTTTCATTTCACCATTTCTAGTTGGGGGATGCACGACAGACGAATGCGCCACGAATGACGTAGGCGTAAGTGCCTCAAATAAATGGCGGATGCCACTAGTTAGCCTTGGTTCAAAAGGTTACTACTTGGGGATATTTTTTAAGGTACGTGTGAAATGGATTTTCAGGCCGTTTTTGCATCGATTCCGTGCTTTTGTCTCACTTACTTTATAATATGTATTCTATTTAACCCTTCTCCAAACTCGTTCCAGGCGAACTGGTATAGAGCGTATCAGTTTTGTCGCTACCATGGCCTGCACTTAGTCAGCATTGAAAGCCAGGAAGAGAATCAAAGACTGGAAGATTATATTAAAAGTGAAGGTTATTTATGTTCATTTCATGCTTCTTTATTGTAAGAAAGCCTGGCTTTGGGGCACGTTTTA
The DNA here is from genome assembly GCA_034700785.1 of Rossiulus vilnensis. Lineage (NCBI taxonomy): Eukaryota > Metazoa > Arthropoda > Diplopoda > Julida > Julidae > Rossiulus > Rossiulus vilnensis. The sequence goes on along the minus strand of JAQIXS010000330.1, from coordinate 23,524 downwards.
TCTCCATTGCTTCTCTCGTACTTTAATGATTCAAAGTCCAATTTAAAACGAAGGGAAATACAGATTCATTTCGAAGATAAAGACTGTTTGAAGAAAATTATTAAACCTTGGATCAAAGCATGAGTGGAAACATTAGGCCCAGTTTAAATGAATCAAAGCTAACTTTTGAGTCGAAGGCTATTCTCAAGCACTAATTATGAGCAAAGATATAACTGGGGTTCGTCCAAAAGCAATTGTTCCAAAACGTTCGACAGATATATTTTGTAAACTAGAAACAAATACCACGAGATATCTAACGTGTCAGTTATGTAAAACTAAACTTCCTTTTGGTGACATTGCTGTATTTTTCAAAAGCACCGTCCACGAAAGCTTGGCTCGTTTTACAAGTTTACCTTGAAACAAACGGAAATGAATTATTAGACTTTTCTCGGAAACAGGGTACTCAGTTTTCAAACTGGTTTAGATTTAAACCCCACTTTCAATTGTTTCACAGCGTATCTATTGAATTCTATTTTATTCCTTTATGACGATTTTCTAAAAATTAAAAATAGAAAAACGATATAGGTTGCCAATTTGAAATTAGATAAACAGGAGAAACATTCTGTGCATGTAAAGTCATTTTAAGAAAACCAAGCTATCACCAAAGAAATTTCATATGGCATCTTCAGATTCATTTAAAGCACCCTACCAGGGTTCGTGCGCACCTGCTAAGTCAGGGGAATTCAGGGAAGAGATAAATGGCCAGGGATGGACAGGGAAAATTCTGGTACAAAAATTCAGAAAGTCAGGGAAATCCCTTTTGAATATGCACTGAACTTTTGAGTGACAATTCCAATTGAAAATGTTCCGAACTATGTATTTGTTTATAAGTATTTATATTTTCGTTCATTTTACTGATAAAAAATGCAAAAACGGATAGTTTTTTTATTAAAAAATATTCCCTTTGGTGTTTTTTGCTACAGAATTTATTTTCAAAATGTAGGGGAAATGGTTTTGTAAATGTTAGCACGAGCCCTGTCCTAACATTTACACAAAATAACCATTCTTACATAATATAATCGTACTTGTTTGAAATTTTGAACGGCAATTTTTCGCCAGCTTTTTTAATTTACCTGACTATATATATATATATATATTGGATTGGGGATATATATATATATATGGTGCTTTTGCATATATATATATTCTAGAATAAGTGCGGGTAACGTTAAAGTTCGGGCAAAAAATGATCGCAATAGGATGAACAAGAAACGCCTTTTCAAAAAACAATTGTATTTTTTAAAAATTGTTTATAAAAAAAGTTGTTTTTCCAAAGAAAGTTTCACCGAAATCCTTGTCGTGTCCATTCCTGAATCTGGTTGTTGTGTCCCAGTTTTCCGATCTGATATTTGCCGCTTCTGGAATTTCGTTCTAATTCGCTCTCACTGCTCTCAGGTTTAATGGGCGAACATTTCTGGACAAGTGGCACGGACCAGGCCGAAGAAGGCAACTTCTTTTGGATGGGAACGGGGAGACCGTTCACGTTTACGAACTGGAACGCGGGGGAACCGAACAACTTCAAGTACGAGAACGGCGAAGAGGAACACTGTTTGGAACTTTGGAACAGGGACGGCAAAGGACTGCGATGGAACGACACGCCCTGCTCTTTCGAGACCTATTTCGTGTGCGAGAGGATAGAGGAATGAGAAATTGGGAGGGAATAGGACAAACTATAGGTATAAGAGCAAGTAAGCGCATTTTATGAAAAATAGAAACAAAAAATGTCCCTATAGCATCCACCATCGGGCTTTTCGGAGGCGCAGCTGCGGTTCATTGCAACCGCAACAGACATTGGAGGGCCTAAAATCCCAGGCTGAACTTTGATCCCCGATGTTAAGTACTACAGACGTCTTCAACGCAAACAGACCTCACCTATATTTTTGTATATTTATTATATACGATGTTGCTTTTATCGAGTCGAAGTTTTTTTTTGTTCCACTAAATTTCGTCTCCAGAATATTGTTAGTCGTCCGGTCTTTCGAGAAAGACTGGTTTTGAGAAAGGCTAGTAATTATTGTTAACGGAACGTGTATTTATATGGTAAACAAAAAAGGCTAGTTTTAGCCCCTCCATATTTGGAAATTAAGCTATCTGCAATCGATAAGGCGATTTTTTTTAAATTCAAGCATAGAACGTAAAAAATACTAAAGATTCTCAAAACGTACCAATAATTTTACGTAGCGTTTAATTCGCGCATTATCCGTCTGCTGAAATTGCTTCAGTTTAAAATGAAATAATTCTGGCAGATTCAATGCTCAACCATTAAGGTAGCGTTCAGAGATAATGGGCAATTGAATGCTAGATTGATGAATTAAATTTTATAACCATGAAAAATTCTAAGAGCAACATTATTCTTCGCATTGATCGAGAAAATCCCACTTTTTTAAGAAAACTATCTTTTACAGAACTGCTGTTTGGTTCCTTTGTCATCTTGAACCATTATGTGAATTTCATAATTCACTGTATTATATGAAAATGTATATTTTTTTCCCTAACATGTCCTTTGTTCAACCCTAATTTTATTTTCCCGTAATGTTCAATTAATCCCTAACCTGTAAAGTTTGATATTTTCCATAATAAACAAATCCATTCGTTTTTGTTGACAAAAATAGCATTCTGATGTCACTGACAGCTATAGCTTGTATAAATCAGAAAATCATAGTTAAACTAAAATCCTGTTGATTTTTTTAACTAAACGTATTGTCAGCTCCAGTAGATAAGTAAAGAATGCGACATAAAATGATCGGGATCATTGTTATGATTTTATACTTGTGTTGTTATGGCAATTTGGAAGTCTTCAACAGGACGATAATAAAAAGGAAAGATGTTGATGCAACGCTTATTCGAATGCTTTTAATTAATCGTGATTCAAGCGGCAATCGTTGCTTGACAAATCACTGTAAAAACCAGATGTTAAACTTGAGAAGAATGCAAAGGTCACTACGACTTCATCGGAGTTTCCCCGCATATTGCAGTCGCACCTTCCCTGCTGAGCAACTAATCGCAAAATTGTATGACCTTCGTGAAAAAATCATAAATCCGGGCACATAAGTGACATATTGTCAAAAAGCTGGCGATTCGAGGCGTGTCTAAAACATTAAGAGCAAAGTTCTCCCACTTTTATGAAGCTACACTGTATAGCAAAATGAATTATTTCAAATTACAGGGTAGATTTTTTAAAATTTTAACTCAATAAATGCCAACTTGTGAAACCTTGGATTAGTTTGGCAATTAAGAATCTTCTTCGTGTGTGCTTCGCAAAAAAATACTTGCTACTGGGTATTTATCATCTTGATCACATTACTTTTCTTATTCGCTGACATCCTTTATGGAAGATCCCTAATTAACGATGACGTAACAGAGCCTTTGAAGTTTAGCACCGCAAGTGTCCCAAGTCGAAAACTTGTAGCATTTTCATGTAGCTGACTGTCGTTCATCGTGGAGTGTAAAGTGAGCTGAGCTCTTGTTATTTTTGATGTCATGTAACGCATTCCATCAGCTTGAAGTGCTTAAGCGGAACATGTAGCCAACCTCATAAGGTAATTTCGTTTTGTTTAATAAGATTTCATGAGATATCAAGATTCGTAGTTCGAGATTCGAGTGTTAGTTTAGGGCGAAGTCCAGTGAACGGTAGCCTCCATGTGGTACGTAAGGAATGAGCCCAAGGTTCATGGGGTTAATTCTTGCAAATTAATGGAAGCGCTACAAATATGAGCGGCAATTTCAGCGATTTTTCTAACAAATTTGATTTTCGAAAAATAAATACTCAGGAAATTCATGCAATTCACTATCGCCCCAAGGCACCTGTAAACTTCCTGAATGGTATGCGGTAGCAAATACTACTACTTCTACGGGGTTTCTGCCAAGTGGTAATTTTATCCCATTTTCGTTACGAACACGTTTCGTAACACCAAAAAAGCTATAGGTGAAATTTTATGTGGAACGAGTCTAGAAATTAGCAGTCTTAAAGCCGACCCAAAAGGATGGCCACAATTTAAAAGATACACATTTTTGCTTGAAGTACTTTTTATAATTGTTAAATTAATTTAAAAGAAAAAAAAAACTTTAAAATAAATACTCCTAATGGTTGCCCATTAGGGGTTTAAGTTATTTTTTATAATTTAAAAAAATATTCGGTTTATTAGTTAACTTAAGAAAGCTAAAATGTAACCTTCGATGCCCATCTTTGGAGGCCTCGCTGGGAGGAAAACCACGTTTTCTAAGGTATTTTGTGAATTTTACTTCAATTATTATAAATAAACGGGATATTTTCAAAGTATATGTACGAAAAAATAACTCATACCCTAGTGAACAGCTAATTCTCCACGGAGAAAAATTAAATTTAGCAATTATTTTTTGAAGCAAACATTATTTTTGCATGGTGGGCTTATACTTCTACAGGGAATGTGGAATGAAAATGCTTTGAAATGTATACCAACAATAATGAATTTAAGTTTAATTCTAGTGAATGAGTATCATTCGATTAATGAAGGTAACATTGAGCGACTTTTATTAAAAACTATATCAGCAATAATGGAATATTAACGCGCAATTGGTGAATATATTTGCAAAATAATAAATAGAATGCTGTAGGCCCAAAATTTTGATGTGTTGACTATAGCCCATCAGTACTCCAAGGAAGAATGTATTGACGACAAACTTTTGTGTAAAATTGCTTACATCAAAAATTTTAATTTCTATCCTTTTATCATTAGATTTTTGAACATATTCAACAACGAGATTATATACGATGCAAAATAAATGAATCTACTAACAAAAGATAAAATTATACAGCTTCAACAAAGTGATGAAATACACTTGATTCTTGTAATACGTGGCGCCTAAAGCTATTGGATCTTGTTGGCTACGGCTATGGGGTTTTCACCTTGAGGTGCTCTGTTCTTTTTCATGGCCCAGGTTCAGGTTCCATTTAATTAACTGGGCGTGCCATCGCTAATGCAAAACCTGTTTTAGGCATATTGGACACTAATTTAAGCTCAAAAAATTCTTGTTGTAGTTTCCGTATTCGTTGTTAAACATTTAAAGTAAAAGGAGGTTAGTTATTATTCCCTGATCTATTAAAAATAGGAACATCAAGACGGAAATAATCACTGATCAAAAAGCTATTTTGTCTTGTTCGTCCATGGCTCCTACTGCTACGCAGCAAATGAAGCGATTACAACGGCAGCAATTAAGCTCGATATAATTTCATCATTATTGCTGTGTGAGAATAATGCAGATTTTGCTGGAAAAAGCTTTATTATTTTGTAGGCCCTAGAATAGTATATGGAAAAATCTGTGAAAACGTGAGGGCCTACTTAAGGCGAGGGGGTCGACGATGGCCTTGTGGTGCAAAAACGTGTCAAAAACTGGAAGAGAAATTGAAATTTGCCTCTTTAAGAAATACTCTTATATACATAGAATCGGCAAGGTCGAGGTGTAGCTAAATAAGCCAGATTTTGAGGTTTACATATGTTGTGATACTCGATAAAATCCCCAAAAATCGCTCTGATCAGCCATGCCTCTTTTTTCATGATCCTTTATGAACTCCATCCTAAAATTTACGTTTTTTAAACGGACACGATTCCATTAGTCTGACTGGATGGCAATACAATAGAACGTTTATACATTTTCCTAAGCCAAAATACCGTAGTTCTTTTAACTTCTTGACGCGAATGCATTAGTAATAAGTGAGTCACAAGAGAATGATGAGATGTACAGTGTACACGAAGTACATGCTGATGGTGAAGTTTTTAACTGCCAAATTCATGCATTGTAAAGTTCTACAGAGAATCAATGGGACGTTTTTAAAAGATTAATTTCAACAAGAGATGTCACATGTGTTTTGAACATGTAAGAGCATCATCGGTACTAGTTTTTTTAAACCTGTTGGACATAATTGGACAGATCTCGGCGAAAGATTCAAGCATCCTAAAATGTCGATGGCACGTGAGAAACATTTTGTATAAATAACACAAATGTGGAGAAAATAGACGTTGACAACAAAAAAAACAGCTATAAAAATGTCGTTTTGGTACTCGAAAAATCGTTAGCTTGAGTAATTTTATGTACACGAGCAAGGTGCCCTCTCTTTTTTGGCAGCATCTAAGAATATCGACTGGTCTCTTGAGTTCACTTGAAGTATTTGAGTCCACAAACGGTGAGAAATTTCTCGATGAACAGTTCCGAGTCCAAGACCGCAATGTGTGCCGCACGACCAATGAGCGAGTTGGCCGTGTTAGGGAGGGCGTGATGGACGTCATAGCGGACGAATGTGATGTTTGGGTTTCTCGCTACAGGCTGCAGCAATCCGTGGACCATGTCCCTGTAAGCGCCACCTGCATGAACCAGAGACAATTTTAAGTTATAAGTTTTGTCTCTCTATTCATTCCAAAAATAAACAACGTCTTCACCACAGGGCGTATTTGCAGTTTTAAGTGGTTTAAAGGCAACTTTAATCTGCTTCGAGAAAATTGACTTAAAATAATAAGCTATTTTGCTAATTTAATGAATAATTTAACTTGTCTTAAAACTAAGCTCCAATTGAAATTGGATGCGGCTTATAGGCGAGCAAATCTGTATCAATTTCATGACTTTTTATTCTAGTAGATACCTTCATTATGTAAACGCAAATGAAATATTGATGCTAAATTTCCCTCACGTTTCCACAGTAAATCACTTTTCAATTTCTTTCTAGTTTTCCCTTACAATTCCAGGTCTTCCAAGTTTCCTAGATTTCCCAGGTCTGGATGAACCCTGTCATAATCATGAATACATAGGGTTCTGCACAAATTTAATTTGAAAATTCAATATTTAAGACTGAATTGCTCAAAGTTGTTGTATTCAAACAAGTATGCAATTTGATGCATGTTAGCCGAGAGAAAGTGTCAATTTTTCCTGAATGTCATGCGCACCTTGGACGGAACTATCTTTGATGGCTGCCTTGCAAAGTTCGATACGGGCCGAATGAATTGGAACGTATCGATCCTGAGACGATCCGAACAGCAGAATGTTATTAAAGTATTCCAATCCGGGCTTCTGGCTTAGTTTGTACAGAAACGTACGCCGGATATCTGTGGCGTCCTTCATAGACAGCTGCAGTAAGGAACCAGACTTCTTCCACTTTTGCATAAACCACAATCCTGCGAATTAGAAAAACATGACATATTGAGTTTTTCGCATCTTATGAAACGCAAAAATGCGACATATCTAAAGAACGAACCCATGTTCACTAATCCACTGCTGTTGTATAGCGTTCCCAGGTGTGGTCCGGACAGGGATAAAAACGTGTGCAACTTGACCAGGAGAGGTTTCATCTGGGGTCGAACCAGAGCTGAACGGATGATAATGTTGCCCAAGGAATGGCCAATAAAGCTGAAAAAGGCAATTTTTTGTCGGTATGTTAGGAATCATCTTAAAAAGATGTTAAAAATCAAGCAACGCAATTAAATGCGGGCTCACCTGATCTTTGCTGGTGCAATTCTATACACTTCGATGTGGTAGAGAATTTCTGCGACCAATTTGTCTGTCATTTTATCAAAATCAGAAAAAGTGTCACCCTGAAATTGGAAAATGTAACAAAACGTAATGCCAAGGTTAAAACTTGTTAGAATGTCGCAATTCTTGCTGAATGTACTAGCCTGATTCCTTTCAGACATGAGGAATTCGAGGTTTGAGCAGGGCAATCCCAATTCCAAATACGTCTTCACTAGCCTAAGGTCCGCACTATTTCCTGTAGAACAAAATAGCCGAAAAGTAAGGAAACAAGCAATTGACGATGTAACATTCGAATCCAATCGACGATTAACTGACCGTCTAATCCATGGACGCAAATGACCAGGTGGAGGCCCTCGGTGGATGCCAGTCGGAAGTCTTCGCTCACGTGGAAATACGGAATTGTAGAGGCTAGCATTGGACAATCACTGCGCAAAACAGATGGATGGAAACATTGGTTTGGGATATTTTGCGACACGGTTCAAATCGATCGCTCGTTACCTTACCTGTAAAGAAACGCTTGCAGGTTCAGTTGCCGTTTAAAATCTTCTTTGGCCTTTACGAAACTACAGGAAGACGTATGGTGCAACGGTTGGGTAAAGAAAAAGTGGTACGAAAACAAGTGTGGTCGAAAAATTGAAGAATGAAAGAGGAGATAGAAAAGAGTGCAGGGAAGAAAATTGTAACGCAGGGTTAGTTTTACTATGGAGCGATTTTAAACCTACCTACAGCAAAGGTGATCCATGACGTCAGGCTTTGCTCTGAAGGCAATTAGCACACATGAAATCACAATTCAGAACAAACTGTCTTAAAAGCCTGTCTCGAGATTTGCGAGCGAATCTTGGCTTAAGTTCTGCTAGTAAATTAACTAAATTGACTTGCATTCATGATGCAGACTTAAATGCCATGGCAGGTCTATGGTCTCCATATACTTATTAGAAGAAAATGAAAAAGTTTCCGAAAAAAGGCCATTACCATGCATTTTTCCACACTACTGGTTCCTTATATCTCTTACCCTGACGACCATAATTACGGTCACATCTAATCTTTGGACTTTGTAAGAGCTGAAAAGCTTCATTTTTATACTGGGTTAATAATGTGCATTATGCCCATTTGTTAGTAATCAAATTCAACAATGCTTTCTGGTAACAGTGATTGACTGTATTGGTTAAGTCAATTATCGTGGTTTACTTTTGGCTCAACGTTTAATGCTGAGCCGAAATCGAACCCACCATACAGAAAGATTACATTCTTTGCTTCAAATACTTCTTATAATTCCTAAATGTGTTTTTTCTTGTGTACAATTGATCGTCCATTAGGGTCTGAGCCATTTTTTATCATTTGGGAAGTGTCCCGTTTATTTATAAAAAAAGTATTGATAAAGTTGAAAACCACTGTCATGCAACCTCCTAATGAGAAAACCCCGTTTTCGGCAGTTGCACAACGTGTTGTTTTTTAAATTTAATTTTTATAAATAAAGTGGACAATTGCAAATTATAAAGAAAGTAGCTCAGTCCCTAGTGGATGACGAATTGTTCATGGGTAAAAAATTAAATGTAGCAATTAATAGGTATTTGAAACAAAAATGTGCAATTCTTATTTTTGCATGATGGATCGCTTTTAGTCCACTATCATTTGATTCTGAAACCCTTTTCAATGCAGAAGTTAAGCCACATCGAGCTGCGCATAATCTGGCATTCGGTTATAACATTTCAATGCAAACGAAAATAATCTTACTTAACGGTATTGTAGCCAACCAGCGAGACGAGCGTGGTTCCGTTAGTCTTGCCCTCATGCTCCACCTCCCCTTCGGTGGCTGTGGAGGGCGTCAGCACCTCTTCCTCCGCCATTTTTCCGTTCTCCTTTGCCGGAGGGGGCACACGAGACGCTGGGGGTGGGGGTGCCGGAACGTGGGCCACATCGTCCTCGTCATCGTCTTCCGCGTGCGCACCCGACCACTGGTGTCCGTTACTCCTGCCGTAGCCCTGGAACGTGGTGTCTGCAAACATTTCCAGGATGGTGCACTTGGTCTCTAGGTAGGCCGTGGTCTCCTCCCGTCTTTTGATCTTCGCTTTGGCCTTGTCCCTTTCGTGCCGGCTTCGGACGGAGTGGGCATTCCGGGGCCTGGATCTTTGCACCGCCGTTGGTCCTGTCTCACCGACCTCCTCCTTGCTGTTCTGCCGATCGGAGCTGTAGCCGGTCTCTCTGGACGAGCTGGAAGTGAGGCGCGGGTGGGTTGCAGATCCGCTTTGCCGCGACTGTCGCCTGCTCGAGGCCGCACAGTTTCTTCTCTGAGTCTGCTTGTGCTTCAGGGGTTCAAGGGTGGATTTCTTGAGCGAGGCCTGCACCACTGGCTTTACTGCCGATGTCCCAATGGGGGGATCGCGGAACTCTTCGGGTGGAAGATGGATTTCCTCGTATATGTGCCGTTCCTCCTCGTTTGAGGACAGCAAGGCTACGTCCTCATCGTCCACCTGGCTGCTCTTGGTCACGAAGCTTCCAACGTCGCTGGTGGAATGCTTTCGCCGTGCTGAGGAAGGGGGTGATGCCGGTGAATCTTCACTGGACGACGAATCCGAAGAGGACTGGCTCGAAACCCACCCACTGCGCTCGGAGGTCGACGTCGAAGACGATGAACCGCTTCTCTGGCGATTCTTGCTTATCAGCCCCAGAGCCGACTTGGACCCTGGGCTAGAGCTCAGGCGTTTTTTCAGCTCCAGCAGGGCACTGGACGTGATTCCGCCATTGCTGACGGCCGCTACGGGAGGCGCTGCTTCATCGGTCTTGATCGTGGCGTGGAATTCTTCTCCGCTGCTCTCGCAACCTTCGTTTTCGGACTCCTCGGCCATCGCGTGCGGTGCTAGCATCACGAAGGAGTCGCAGGAGCTCCACTGGCAGTTTGGATTTTCCTTTCCGGTCTGACCGCTGCCCACCGAGATGTCATCCCGTGTAGTTGCCGAATCGCCCCCCAGGTCCGGCATCGATTCGCTGCCGATCAGCGATCGCTCGGTGTCCGACTCTCCCGGCACGGTGACGTTGGGCATGGACAGGGAAACCCTAGTGCGATTCAAGGAATCCTTTGCGTCTGTTTCTTTTATCGCATTGTCTGCTTTCGCTCTTTTTATTGCTGATTTGGCAAGCCGACCGACCCAGGAGAGGCCTACCGGAAGGCTCTCACTCTGCTCCAGCTTTTTGTAGCTCATGAGCACCACGGAATCACTGCTTGTGGAGCACGTTGGAGACTGGGCCTTGAGCGTCGGGAGACCGTTTGGCTTCTTACATACAACCTTCTGCGTTTGGCAAGCCCTGTGGCAGACCTCGTTCACGGACAGCAGATCTAGCCTCAGGTCTTTCAGTTTGTTACGAAACAGGTCCTGGGGCTCTACGGTTGGAGGATTCTGCTCTACGGTTGGAGGATTCTGCTCTTTGTCAGGTTCTGGCTTCGCAATCTCAGTCTTCTGCTTTGATGGCACATGAGCAGGTGCTTTTTGCTTCTCGGGAGGGGAATTTTGTGGCAGGATCGTGGGGATCCTTCTTAACTTGGGTGCACGCACGCTTTCCACGGCACTTACCATGCAACATGGCTGCGCCGCGGCAAAGTCACACCCCTCGGTGTTCGAGCAATTTGTACTTGAGGTCGACGTGGCTTTAGCTGCTTTTGAGTCTTTTGCGTTGCTGCTGCTTCCACTTCCGGCTTTCGTCGAAGCTGAAGATGTGGAGGTGTCCCCTCCGTTGGCGTTCGGTCGGACATCGGGAAGCTTCGCACTTCCTGTGGCGCTTCCTGTTGTGGTTGTGGAGCTTTTTATCGCTGCCGAGTTTTTTGCTGTCGCGGCACCGTTTCCGTCCAGCAAAATTTTGGTACCCTGCAAGTCGAGGCGCAAGGACAGGAAGTCCAGTTTTGCCTTCTGCAGACGAAGCTCCTCGAGCCTCGGCGCACGCCTCGGCTCGGTGCAGTGCCGCAGGGGCGTGGTCAGGATGGGAACGGTTTCCAGGCGTGGGATGCCTCCACCGTGAGGTGCCGGAAACATGAAATGTCCCCGGAACTCTTCCACCGCAGAGAGACTTTTGGCATTGCGAGCACGGAACAGCTCCTGCTTCGTCATCTGCGCGGTTCTCTGGTTGTTCGGTGGTGGCATGTCCGGAACCACCCGGTAGAGCTTGGATTCCAACACCCGCATTTTGTAGTCCTCCTTGATGCGGGCTAACTCCTCCACCGAAATTGAATTCTTGGGTGGCATTCTGTAGCTGTCGAGGTTGGACGATGCGGTGCGTGTCGTTCCAATGGACTTGTCGATGGAGACGGATCCTTTCATTGACCGCTTTGAACTGCTGTAGCACAGCTCCTCAGACGACACAGAGGACTTGGGGGCGATTCCGGTGAAGCAGCCCACAGGTTTTTCCTTCTTCGTGCCATCCCTCTTGCGCCTCTCAACTTTGGAGTTGTTGCACTTCCAGGCCTCCTTGTCCGATCCGGAAGATGCCTTCTTGGGGTGCAAGTTGGCGATCTCTTCGTTAGCCAACGAAAAATTGATTTCGTTGATGGATGCTGTTCCAACTTCTGAAATAGAATGACACAATGCGATATTATAGAATGCTTAAATAAATCCTTAGTAATGGTGTGTATATATACACCATTTAAATCACTGTTTGAGGATGTCAACATATTTCAACATTGCTCATTTCTGGTTTAAGGCGGTATTACATCAAGCGAAATGTCCTGTTTATTTCAGAAAATATTTTGCAGGATTGGTAGATTTCTCACTTCTGAAGCATTGCTGCTCTATGAGAAAACGATTTTAAAAAATTGCAACACCTGTAAATTGCAATTTTTTGAGTTGTCACTGTTGAAATACGTGTGCGATAAGAGCGAATCAAGAATTAGACGTACTGGTTTTGTTGATGTGACCATGGCTGTTTCGGTGTTTTGCTAGGTCTTGATAATGATCTTCAAAAATGACAGGTAGGGTCTCAAAGCTGCCATCCATGTCCACACACTCCACGCCCAGTGAGGGTAGGGTGGAAAAGTATTTAGTTTTCCGAATTGATTCCGAAATGGTCAAGTATGTTTGGTAACTGTAATGAAACGCATTACTGCTATCTGGAACTAATTGCTGAAAGATAATGAACGCCATGTTGACTACTCACGACTGTTCGGCACAGTGGAAAATTGATTGTCGTGTGTTTTCAACCACAAAGAACCCTTCAGCAAACCTTTTCACCTGAGCAGAAATGGGTTAAACAGTTATGCCAATGTATTAATTTGACAAACGACATTGTGTTTTTACATAAAACTACATTGCACATCTTGGAATTGTAAGATTCTGCCCATCATGGTTTCGCCATGCATCTATCATAACAGGTGTCACTGACCCTTTGCATGTGATGTTCTCTGGCCAGGTGTTGTTGAATACGATCTTTCAATGTAAATACTTCCAGAAATTGTTGCCATAGAATTATGTTTTCGGCACATAATTGAGCGATGTCGCTGTTGACCACAGCCAGAATTTCATCCTCAGCTTCCATGCCCTTGTCACGAGAAAATTCCAAAGATTTAAATACTTTCTGGGTACATTGTGTAACGTGGTTTCTCATGCATTGCGATGATGTCAAGCTTATAAACATACTTATGAGGACAGCTTGCAGTAAGAATAGAACGAACTGAAGATGAGCACTAGTTACTCGCCATTAGGTATTCTAAATTTAGCCTTAATTTCGAACATTTGAAATATTAATCACGACTCTGGTAGCAAGGTTAGCCGCTTTTAGACATTTAAATCTGGCCCCTAAACAATCGAAAACGTTCATCCTATCTAGCATATTTCGAAAATATTGTTAAGTGAGAACCACAATTGAATGAAAGAGGATTTGTAGATTATATACTTTCACTACTGCAGACATCGCTATCATTTGAATGCTATCAAATTTTAAATATCTAAATATTTTCTACGAAATGATGCCTTTTTATAAAGCTTTTTTGCATCTAACTGATGTTCTGTCATTACCATTATTTTTTACCTATGTAAATACCGGCAATGCTAATACACGGTCTGATCAGGATAGACATTTTGATCTCATCAGAACATATCAGTTTTTCACAAGCAAACTTTTTTCTGTACATTGTTCAGTGATAATGCATTGACATTTCAATGTTTCTGTATTACAATAGCATTTCCTTATTCTTAGCTTTATGAGGCCGTCTCTTATAACCTTTTAGGAATTTTTAGACACCCTCTAGACACCTTTGCCGCCTTCAACAATTTTGTACCAAATATTTTTTATTTTTACTATTTTGTTTTGTGTAATAAAGAAATGACATTTCTTAAATACATTCCCTTTTGCAATATTTACAATTCCACCCTCCCTTGGCTTTATGCCCTAGACTGTTTTATTTAAAAATGTATTGATATGCCGCGAACAGCTCAACTGAGCCAAACGAACAGTGCTAGTGTCTTCCAATAGGTATTACACTAAATTGGGCTCAAATGCAGCCAATTTTGTTTCGACAATTTTATTCTAGTGAACTGAGAATCTTAAATTCAGAACTCTAATCTGAATGTCTGTAAGTGTTCAAACCATTCTTGTTTGGGATAGTCCTTTCATAAAATGAATGACTATGCACAACGAGACAAACAAAGGGAAATCAACATCAATAACCACACAGACAAAAGACGTTCACAGTGATCACTTTACCCTCACATCCAATTGAGTGTACGGATAGTAGACCTTTGGCTTGCAAGCCTTGTGACGCCCCCTATTGCAACAACGGTCCTACGAATAATTAACAAGCACACACCCTGAACCATTGCAGTTTCCAAAATGAGCAAATGACCAACAAGCAATTAGTGGCATCTATTTTATTCGAACGGCTACCAAAATTGGGGTTGTCATGCACGAGGGGTTAACACAGGAAAACGAAAGCAGAACTAATTTTACAACATGCGATAGCGTTTATTAAACAGAATACCATAACAAATGCGAATGATACAAAAAGTGATTTGCAAGACAAATCCGTAAAACTCACTCTTGCCACTTCTCTTAAACGTTCCAACTTGCTGTAGCAATCCGTGACTTCTACAGTGAAACAAAGTTTGCAAGCTGTTAAGTATCTGTGATAAGCTATTACCTGTCCCATATAGGATGTAAGGAGAAATTTCGTTGTTGTTGCCCATTATCTATCCTGTCATTAGTTTCTCTGTTTATCTATATTTACCTATTTGTAGCTGCTGCCATGGAGGCAAAAGGTTCATATACTCCAGCAATTTTGACTGCAGACTTTCATAAGACGACAGCAGGAGGGTGCAGATGTTTTGATGGACTGAATGGGCTTGACTCAGGCGAGTGAAAGAAGGTGAAGGCTTCAATGTCTTTTAACAACAAAAGAAAATCGTAAGTTTCCATGATGCACACATATTATGGCCCTATTACTGTAATATTTCTGGGTTTTTTACCATCCCCTATGCCCTACAAAATCTAAATTACTCAGTATACCAAATGGTCTCAGTTTTTAGCAAAGTAGCAAAAATATTAATAAACATCCAATAATCATCCATTGGAGAAATTAGAATGATGTTATTCATTCTCATTGGCCATTACAATACTTGCCATGCTGCCAAATAGCACCGACTCCAATGATGCCGAGTTCTGAAACCTGTTGCTTACTTTTGGGCTGTTGTTTAACCAAGCATGTTTTCCAGCCCTGGAAATGCTGCAATAACAATCCCAAATGTCACACATTGAAGCAGGGCGAGTGGAAAGTGGACACTGGCTACCATGGTCTTACTTGACATAAGGTTGATGAATGGCCAAAAGGCAGCCATGCACAGTAATACTGACTGCCGATAGATGGAAATAATCAAAGAGAACAGGAAGGTGGTGGTGGAGGCCTTTCAACGGGCAAAGGTGGAATTTCAGGACACGTGAGCTTACACATTGAATAGAATTGTACTGATCAGGGCTGAAACATCAGAAAACAGTTTTGTCCAGTAACAGCTACAATTGTTGACGTGAGTTTAGCGACAAGAAAAATCTGGATGCCTCACCCAAACGTCTGTTCGGTGAACCACAGCTCGACAACCAACTGAAAGTCAGCTTTTATCAAACTTTCTTCGATCTGAAATTGAAAGGTTATCATTATTTGCTTAAAAATCGGTAAAATGGTGAAGTCCAAAGTCCCGCTACAAAAATAATAACATATATGTATCCCAGTGATGCATTTGATAATTTTATGCAGTACTCCTACCTTTTTACTATCAACAATGAGATGGATTTTAAACAAAATAACATCATCCAAAGCAACCTCCTCATTTCGATACAGAATTTGAAAAGTCTTGCTGACAGCTGTTCCATTTACGATGCAAGCAGGAAACACGAGCTGAGAAGCTATAATGAGCATTCATGAAATTAAGCAACATGAATACAGGTATTGCAATTCAAACCGGATTGTAGATCCATTTCAACATACAGCACTGCTGTAAAGCCTTGTCTCCACTGTTGCTGGGCAAAGAGATTTCAATTTTAGCTGTGAGCCTGGGTGACAAACGTAGATATGTCCGGACTTGGTAGAAGCTGAAAAACAATTTTTAGGATTTTTAAAGAAAATCCAGCAAACAAAACAAAAATAGTGTTATAACTTGTCACAGTGAAATTTGATACTAAAAAAAATTCGTAGGTAGTCTTTGCAATGATCTGATTATTTATTTGGGGAAATTTGCTGATGACTATGATTAAGCCTACTTGTAGTTAGGATTATCAACTCCCATGTCCAAGGGATCCTCAAGTAACCATAAGGAATCTGGTAGGAATGTTGTAGACCTTCTCGGCCCACCAATTTTAATCACTGATCAAAGAGTTTAAAAAGATTAGCATAATGGCATTGTTGCTGCAAAACCACTGGTCCGTTAATCAGTGATTAAAAGATAGCTGCAAATTAAGGCCACTATGTATTGTTTGTGCGGAAATATCCTTCCAGCAGGGCTGCCATTTGTCGAAAGCACTGTACAGCTGTATTGATATTTTGATAAATATAGTACATGTGTATGTCTGCAGTATGCTGTGCTGTGAAAAGAGAAGGTCACTAGGTCGGGAAACGGGTGCTGCTTCTGGGAAGATAGTTAATGTAACGGGAAATCACTAGCATTCAGAAATTACTGGCAACTTATTTTAAGCATCAGGGTAGAAAACGGATTGGAGGGATATAAATAATGTAGACTTGCGAAAACAAAATTCAGCATCGAAATAACAACCATTTTTGGCGACACCGATGGTTGCTTGATGCCAGTTAACTGATGTTTGTTCACCATGTCTTAGGTAATTTTAATGACTCAATTTATTTTGATTTATAATTAATACAGCCATGTTTTACGTAGAATTTCGATGGCATGTGAGCAACGTTACAATGGCAAAAAGGTGCCTAGATAAACATTTGCAATTGCTTTTCAATATACTACGCCATTTTGGCGACAAACCGAGATTTCATCATTAGTGTCATTGACTGTTTGCAGCCGTTTGTTCACGTAATTAGTATGGAAAAAGCATGCTGGAACCTTGCCTGGTTTCGCTCATGCCAACCTTAACATTTTTTTATATAACGCGATCTGTTGCCAAACACTATAAATGAAAACATATAGGAAATGAAAGACGTGTTTACTCGTTTGTAGTTTAAAGGGCAAACCCAGCTATGTTGCACATGGCACTCAAATATCGTTTTGGCGTGATATCACAGTAACCAATACAGCCACATTAAATAAATTTAAATTCCATGCTACATTTTAAGTAAATCGAAAAGTGTTTGAAGGACTTAAATAGTATCGATCTGTAAGATTTTGAACACACATTTGACAATTTCGACATAATCAATTTAGCCCGGATGGTTTTATTTTCCAGCTAAACTTGTATCATTATCTTGTAGAAATTATGCGACATGAGACTGGTGATAAATATGGTTATTGTGTCTCATTAGGCAACGGAGTAATGTGCAGATTTCATGTATTAAGAACGTGATGCCGTCTGATGACCTGTCAATTTGATTGATCTTTGACGGATGCAGAGAAAAATGACACGTGGAGGGAGTTGAAACCATTAAAAACCATAATATAAATGATTATATTTCTCCCTTACAACCCACCAAAAATGCTCAAAGATGACAAACTGTATCTGCCCCTATATGCTACACCATGAAAAAAAAATTATACCCACTTTATTGCTTCAAAAAAGTTTCATAATTGTAAATTCTTCCCATCTAGAATTGGTTGTCCATTAGGGTGTGCGTTAAATGTTATAGGCCTATTTCAAAAATGTTCCGTTTATTTATAAAAACAAACAAAAAAACACCTGCTTCCAGAGGTCGCATGTTTGGTTTTTTCAATGTTTTTTAATAAGTAAATGGGACATTTTCAAATTAAAAAATAAAAATAGAGCAGACCATATTGGACGACCAATTGAACACCGGGAAAAATAAATTGAGTAATATGATGGGGAAAACTAAATTAAGCAAAAATGTGGATTTTTTTGTGTGCATAGTGGGCATCCTTTTGGCTCAGCCGAGTTAAATCCGCACTGTAAATGAATTGAAGGTCAAGTCACGTGGCTGTATCTGTCGTTCATCCGATGTCGATCCGAATTTTACTTCCTTGAGTAATGCTGAGTGCACCATGCTGGAAGCGCCGCAATGAGCCAATAAACGAGATGCGCCACCATTGAATTCAAGGGCGAATGAAACTAGACTTTCTCATCCTTTCCTGTGCCCAAAACTCTTCCGATTTTACTGATCATATTAACAGCTGGTAACTAATAAGATTCTACGAATGCTTCATGCCCTTTGTAATTCGTATAGAGCAGGCAACACCGCCCTCTCCTCGCAGATCTTAGTTCTACAGTAGCGTCTCAATGAGCAGCTGACTCCAAAATACGAGATTCTGCACGGTGAAAACCAATAAATAAAACCTTGCTTACCCTCTCTGGAATAAGTCTACGTTATAAAATTTGTACAATTCAACGGAAAACTCGACCGTTGCTTGAAGCTCTCCCATTATTGTTTTCGAAATCTTCAGTTCACTCCGGATTTTCCGGGGGATTTTTTTCACATCCCCAACATCTTGCTGTCTTTGGGCGTCCAAAAAAAGCGCCCGAAGTCAGATCCAAGCAGTCAGCAAGAACTAAAAATTGGTTATCCGTATCGACGTCTTTCTCATCAATAATGAAGATGATGATAATTTCGTATATCCAACGGACACCACAGACGTTTCTTCAATTTTCCATTTTCCTCCTCCACACCCGCTTTTCGCTGCGGTTATTCTCGTCGTTTTCGCCTTTAAAAACAGCCCAAATAGTCGTCACGATGTTTTTTTTCGTTCCATCCCTGTCCGCAATGTACACCGAGGTCCTAATTAGTATGTAATAGTATTATTAATCCGCACATAATCCATGAGTAAATCCTCTCTGGCCGTTGAAAGTTCAACCACCGACTCTGCGACAGCGATCGACTCCCCCTGGCGGATTGGTTGCCAATGAATTGATGGCTTGCAAATGATGCAATGACAGTTTCCCTTTCAGTACAACTGTACTTGTATTTTCCATTTACTTTCTGTTATCCTATATGGATCTATTTAGATATTTCTAGTACTTTAAAATAAAGTCCGACCTAAAAGAATGTCCACAATACAAACAAATTACACATTCTTTATGTAATTACACTAGGTATCCAGGGCTGGGAAAGTCATTGGAATTTTGAGAAATTTTCTAGTCAGGGGATTTCCTAACTTTCAATCATTATTTCTATCCACGAATATTTTGTACACCGTGATAGTTAGTTCGATTCCAACATTTTAAATTAGTTACTTCAACAGCTTAGTCACACTCAACACGAAATAGCCATTTAAGTATTATTTCTGAGAAATTTTGTACAACATAAATTGTTGTACAAAAAAAAGCCTAAATCCCGGCTTTACAATCACGGTTTGAAGTTTTTTTTCTTACAACTCCCCATTAATTTAATAGTCCTCAGAACTTTTCATAAGCAAATTAAAAGACAAAATTCATAATTTGTAAATTATTTATGTGAACATGACACTGATCGTCCTAGTTGCAGTACGCAAAAGCAGGTTCTTTTCAGTTTTATTGGTCAATTGGGAAGCCTTTCAGATCGGTGAAAATAACATTTTTAATCTGGGAAACTTTTGCAGGGACATTTTGACTAGTTTACGACGTCGTATTTGCGGTCGGTACGACGCGTCTTTACGACGTCTTCAGGTCGTTTTGTGCTACGTGGGTTCACTGGTCTGATATAATTTTGAAAAATGACCCAATTATGTGTTAAAATTAAATAAACATGGAAACGTTTTCTCCATATTTGTTTACTTTTTTTATAAAAACATGGGGCACTTCGAGTTCGTAACGCAAAACGTTTTACGTGGGAAAAAACGTTTTGTGAATTTTTTATTTCAATCATGAAACAAAGACAAGACAAAACAAAAAAAAAGAAAATGCTTGTATTTAAATTGCTGTTTCAGTTTCAAAAATATTTGCAAAATAGTATGCCAAGTCACGAGTTTTAAAATTTAAGAAATGCAACAGTCTTCAATTTTAACTTGTAAACTGAATTGGTGGAAAGTAGTTCGACGAAGGGCATTGTGATGAATTTTGTTAGAAATTTAGTCCATTGCCAACTTAGATAATGGCCGCCTTCGCCTCGATCGCAGCGCCACTGATTCTTCTGGTCGTCGTGCACTAGCGCCCTCTGTTTGGTTGCTATGGCAACTAGGACGCACATTTTGTCCTTGCGCCATTTAAATTTCGACTTCCGATGAAATTTATGAGAAAAAAAGCACATTTATGCCATCTTTACTGGTGCAAATTAGCGTAAATAATGCCGCGCAGTAAGTATCTAATTTCCGTTTGAAAAATGAAATTACGTGTATCTGGATTGCAATGTTATTTACGAAATTCGGGTGGTTAAGTTACTGAAGGTCTTATCAGGAAGAGGGCTGAACATAATGACGGATTAATATTTTCTCTGGAAGAATTATCGTTGCATCAATTAGATATTGAGAAGTAGGTATAAAGGCAGAAGTTATGCCGTTCTACCAAGGATTTCATTTGACCCATTTTTAACCTGGGTATCCTTTTCATTCACAGAATTGAACATTTGGATAAGTGGTGCCAAGATTTGAAAATACTTTATCTGCAGTCCAATTTAATTTCTAAAATAGGTTTTCAAGTTGAACGTATTTAAAAGCTAATTTAATTTACATTTCTAAGTTTTCATTTTAAAAAAAAGTTTCTGATTTAATGAATTTCAGAAAATGTGAATAGGTTGAAGAAACTTCAGTATTTAAATTTGGCTCTCAATAATATCACATGCATCGATAATTTAGAAGGTAATTATCATGTTTTGGAGGAAGGTGAGTTTAACGGGCATGATTAGGCATTATGCATGTACGTATTTGCTATGGTTTTATGGTAACCATGGAAATGGATCTTGCAGCTCGTAACGCTGAATTAATTTTCATCAATGATATGAAGTTTATTTTAATGCTTATGGAAATATGAGGAAATGCTTTAGAAAATACATGTATGTTAATATTTACATTTAAATTAAAGAATAAATCAGACTAAATCAGTTTCATTTCTTACAAGTGTGTTCATTTTCACAGAATGGAAAACCAAAATTTGTCGAAAAATATTACATAAAAGATTATTTCGGAGTTAATTATACGGTTCTCGTGTTCCAAAGCGTTCTTCTATGCAGGTCAATGCGTGCCTTGATATGTATTGATAATGTTCATTTTCATTAGAAAGTTCCACTAATAGAATGGCCTATAAATCGCTTGTCCCATTTTCCAGGCGTTTCTATGGTCAGGTATTATATACCTAAAGTGCCGTGTTTAACGTAAATTTTGATCGGATTCCAAATAACAGAAACATGAAATGTTTTTAGACTTTCTTTTATAATTATGTAACTTCATGATAGAAGGCCAATCGAGATCGATTACCTGATGCATTATCGGTCTACCTATTGCAAAACCAAAAGAAAATTTCAAAATGTACCTAAAAAAATTGGTTTTGTTCTATTAATTACGTAAAAGCACAATCGCCGTCAATAACAGTTTTAAAATTTCAAAAATACCTCATAAATTATTTTAACGTTTTACTTTTAACAATTTGTTCCAAAACAAAATTGTGTACCTGTATATGTTAAAACATGCATATATTTTGTATTCAAAATGCGAACGATAAGTAAGGCTTTCGCTAGTTAATTTCAGCTTTAAAAGTATCTGTTCAAAGTAGGTTGCTATAGTCTGCAGTTTTTACATTGCTTACAATTAATTAGGATGTGAATCTCTAAATAAACTGGACTTAACGTTGAATTTTATCACGAAATTATCGGCCATCACCAAATTAAAAGAGAACTACAACCTACGGGAACTGTAAGTGAATTTGAGTTTGCGTCAGCCATCTTAACAGGTTGCACTATACAGTCTGTAAAAATGTAATTTCAATCTTTTTATTTCCATAAAAATAGTTTTATGGTTGGAAATCCATGTGCATCCTACAGCGACTATCGAAAATATGTCATCAACACTTTGCCTCATTTACAGGTAGGTGCTAGCATGTCTATGATATGTACTGTGCATCGCAGTAAAATTTGTTAAGATTAACACACAGTAGTGAAACAAATGAAATATTAAATTTTATTGTTTTCTTTACGTAAGAGCAAATAAAACATGCCGGATGTTAGCATCTCCATTAAAGTTGTGTTTTGTGTTTTAAAATTGTGTGTGTGATTTAAAATCTGTTGGATACAGTAAACGCAACTTAAGCAACGAACATTGTGTGTAGTATTTGATCAACTGAAGAAATAGTGCAATGTTCTCGAGCAAAAAAAAAGAAACATATTGTTAGAATTTAAGTTTTTGCATCAATTCCAAACTGACAAGTTTCAATTCTGCACTAGGCAGAAATTAAAAACATTATTAAAACATGTTCCATTGGTATATTCGGTGTTTTTTTCCTCCTACTTTAAATCGTTTTAAATCATTAAAAACCTTTACAAATTTTATCCACCTTTAGTTTTCAGAAGTTCGCCCGAAAGTTGTTTTTTTTTCCCGAAAATTTCTAGCCGAATTTGGCTCGGAAATGTTTGAATACGAAAACAGCAAAAAATACCATTTGAAGAACTAAAATTCGTGATCTCATTTATGCCTGGGAAATTCACTCTCAACACTGAATAACTCGATTTCCGGAAATTTTTGTAATAACTGAGAATTTGGTGTCGAAAGCAAACGTTGCTAATCCACATAAAATGTGCGAACATTCCTCTTACCATTGTATTACACCGGCAAATCCATGTAGTCTTACACAGAATGACCACAGCAGAATACAGTGCGTGACCGCTCCCATTTCCCAAACTCTTTAATGGAATGAAATCCAAGAAAAATGGCCGAAATGATAATTTTCACGCAGTATTACTCATCGTTTTCATATCATGTTAAGATTGTTTTTGAATAAACGTCTGGATTAAGCAGAGCATTTTTTATGAATTGTTTTCGGAGTTCTTTTAGTTAATTAATTCCGAACAAACTCAAGTCTATCCTTTCGCAATCCAGCTGGTATGCCTTTTTGTGTGGTATTTTTATCACGTTATAATTGCACAAATAATCAAATCTCCTTTGTATTGCAAATTAATTAAAAATTAACATTGAATCAAACTGGCACTATCCAAGGCACAATATTTTTTAATTAATGCATTACGTTGAAAACTTGAGGAAATAAAAATGTATGAATAATAGAATGTATTATTTCTACATTTTTGAAATCTTCTATTCTTGGACTAAATTACAAACATGCACGTAATTTTATAACGCGAAGTTCCCACGGTGCCACAAGGACACAAGGAGGGTCCAGACAAGCAATTAAGGGTAGTGCTGTGTATTTCGAATATCAATTATCGAATGTTCGAATATATTCGAATATTCGAATACTCGAACTGGGATTT
>JAQIXS010000329.1:0-51847 GCA_034700785.1 Rossiulus vilnensis | reverse complement strand
GAGGTCGCTTGACGTTTCTTTTTAATTCATTTAATTTTTTTTTAAATAAATAAACGGGATGCTTTTAAATCGTGAAAAATAACACAGGCCCTAGTGGACAACCAATTCCACACTGAGAAAAATAATCTTAGCAATTATAACGAGTACTTCAGGCAAAAATTTGGAAGTTAAATCTGTAGAATGTGGAATGTAAAGTAATTTATATTTTGCAATTTTTTAGGATTTATATAAGGAATTGAATTTATTTATTTTTAAATTGAAGAAAATCCAAACCTTATCAATACGGTAACTATTGTTTGGAACATCTGAGCATAGCCAATAGTATATCAGTTTATACCAATTTTTTTCTTCTTTTTTGTCATTTTTTTGAAAAATTGAAGAAAATCCAAACCTTGTTAATGAATTTATATTTTTTAATTTTTCAAGAAATTTATATTTTGTAATTTTATAGGATTTTTTTAAGGATTTATATAAGGAATTCAATTTTTTTTTTTACAAAATTTAAGAAAATTTAAACCTTGTTAAGGAATTTATATTTTGTAAATTTCTAAGGCATTTTATAGGATTTTTTTTAAGGATTTACGCAAGGAATTGAATTATTTTTTACAAAATTGAAGAAAATCCAAACCTTAGCTATACGGTAATAACTAGAATTGGAAATATCTGAGCATAGCCACGAGTATATCATTTTATACCATCTTTTTACTTCTTATTGTTGAAACTGGTATTTTTTTATGTATATGAATCATCCGGTGATGTCCACTTACTTTGTTTTCTGTTATACAACTATCTGTGTGTGCAACATATACATGTACATTTGCAGTGCCGCCAAAGTTATTACCTTTCACTTTCCAAGACCAATTGGTGCGGGAAGGTATGCGCGCCATTTTGCAGTGCGTGGTCAGCGAAGGGGATTTCCCTTTGCAAGTGCGCTGGTACAAAGATGGCCGACCGATCCCCCATGATAGCGGTGACATGGGCATTTCTATAAGGGATCTAGATGCAATTTCCAGCATCTTGACCATCAGGAGTGTCACACCGCAACACAATGGAAATTACACGTGCTCGGCCACCAATGACGCTGCGACGGTCAGCCATTCCGCTCAATTGTACATCAACGGTAGATAATAATAATAATAATAATAATAATATCAATAATATTAATATTAATACATCTTGTCATGCATCTCTATCTCTCTTTTTTTACATATTTACATTTTTACATCTTACGCATACGCAGTAAAACCTGTCGAGTTGACCAACTTTCTATGTGGACCACCCATTGACCACTTTGTGGGTTTTCCTTGAAAAAACTAATACCCTACCGCTAAAGTTAATTTTGTTCCATATGTTGACCACCTGCCTACCTTAACCACTGACCACTTTGTAGGTTCCTTGAAAATACTAATACTGCTGCTAAGGGTTAGTTTTTACATATGTTGACCACCTGCCTATCTTGACCATATATTGATATTTATAGAACGAACTTTCATTGAAAAAAGTAATTTTCCTCATGATAAAATCTTAAATGTATTTTTAATGAAATCAAGGATAATTTACTTCAATTAAGGTTTACAAATTGAAGAAAAACAACTTTTTAAAAATTATTCTCTGTATTCATAGACCTCCTGACTAAATTAACCGATTTCGTCTGGTCACTTGGGTGGTCACCATAGCGAGGTTTTACTGCGTATCAATTTTTTTTAACTCTATATATGCATCAGATATTTTTATTCACTTTTTATAACAACACAATAGTCCAATAGACCAGTACGCAAACGGCCCAATTTCACTAATTTCGACATTCCAACGGTGAGATATAGCACGTCACACATTGTTTTTTATATATATATATATATCCGAACTCTTTTTTACATTTTTTCATTCTACATATTTTGGATTGATTGTACTTTTTTAATTATACATTTATTAAGTAGAATTTTGGTTTCCGGCCACGATTTTTGTGAGAAATGTGTGAGAAAACAAATTAACGTTGCTTGTCCATGGGGAACTTTTCATTATACACTAGTACTTTTGTTTTGTTGTTTTTTTACTTAAAAAAAGGTTTTTTTGAAAACATCTACGTGTTACATTGTTACATGATTTTTTGCTCGACATTTCGATCGTGATATTCGGCAGAATGATTTTCGGTGTCGGACGACTTAATATGTGCACGATTTACACATGCATGTTTCAATTCTTGCATTCACATGTTTGCACTCATGTGCAATGAAGAGAACATGTAAAATTTGTGTAGAGGATAAAAATGACTGGAATTCAAAATTTTTAAAAAAATTGTTTGGAATTTTTAATGAGAATTTGCGACTGCTTCTCTAGATTACCCATATGGAAAAAAAATATACGTGGAGATTATATTACAAATAAATGCATATATATATATATTCATAATATATTAATAGCATGTGTTACAATTAAGGATATATTTGCATATATTTGTAAAAAATATATAAAATATCAGTAATGTATTTCAAAATATATTATTCCCATATGAAATTCGGCCAATTTTAGTATATTTTCTATATCTGGACAATATATTGAAAAATATATTTTTTCCACATGATTATAAAGCTTACCTACAACAAAACTGTTTACAGAATATGTAAATTTTACATTTGAAATATTAATCAATCATCTTGGATCGAGCTTGATTAGAATGAAATAAGTATCGACCAATTAAAAATGCATAATTAGAAATTCCGTACAACCAGAAAGCAGCTATACAGTGGGTTTTGAAGTAAATTCAATTCAATTCAGTGCTCTAGTGTCAGCAAAGGCATGACATGTGGTGGAAAACTAAATATGGGACATATATGGACGTATGACTCATTCTAAACATTATCAGACCAGAAAATGATCACGAATAAAGATGCATGGCTATATATGTCCACTCAATTCATATATATCCATATATATTCATACATGGATGCTTTGAGACTCCTGCATATGGCCATACATGCCAACATATTTACAGATATGGTCACACACACATATCTCTGTTATGTCCATACCTGGAAAATATAATGCAGCAATTAAAAGTTTAAATTTTATTTACATTTGCATGCATTGCATTCCTTATTAAAAATAAGCATTAATGAAATTGTCCTTAGTAGAAATGGAATGTTTTTAGAATACAAGCCAATTTTACAGCTATATATGGCTTTATCTAAAGTTGTTATGCATAGCGAATTTTTAGCACAAAAAAACAATGCCTGCCCCTTTAAGGTGACTACCCTGCTTTGCGTAGCTGCAAGCAATGATTGCCACCTTGTTCAATGCATATGAAAATCCATGCATATTTTTTAAAATTTTAATCAGATCCTTAAATGAAAAGTGCCAAACCATAAGGTATTAAGCGCCACACCCTCGACTCCCTTTTTTTCTAAAAAATGAAAACCCTTAAATATTCGAATAACTCCCTCTTGCCTCCAGTTTCGAATCATTCGCGCGGACTTGACAGCAAACCTTGGTAAGGTGAACACGAATAAAGGTTATTCAATTTTGGCTCCCTCAAAACCATGTCAGTATTCCTAAAAATATGTTTCAGAAGTGGTTTTTAAAACCTGGACGTCAGAATGAAGTAATGAATAACAGTAATCCTATTTCCTACGAGAGTAAAGGGCGTTATCAACGTTTATGTATGGTGTCGCACGTGTGGCGCTTACGACTGTTTGGAAAATAATTCGCCAAAAACTCAATTTTTTTTCACTACGTTCTCGTTTTATGTTTTCATATTTAAACGTCATAGGTGAATAACACCTCAACGTGTCGTCGTTTGAACGAAATCAGATTACATTTTAACGAAATCATCCAGTTCCAGAAAAAAGTTGATTTTTCGGCGCTTGGTGAGTTATGGTTTGGCACGCTTCAAAATTTCGTCACCAGGGTCATGAATCTCTCTCTCGACGATAACACCGTTAAGCGGCGTTTAACGGCGGTTCAGATATCCATTAGGAAAACAAGCCTCACTTGGCAGAAGACTTTGTAAACACAGCTAAGCTAATTTCGATTACAGAGATTTAGGGATGGATGAAAAAAGCAGGCTTAAATTAAATTCCGTTTAGGGTTAATTTGCTTATCAATCGGCGGCAGGAAAGACCTGCGAGTGAGCGATAAAAATCGAGGCTCGTCACGGTCTACTTCAGCATTTTTCTAAAGAAAACACCCGAAAAAAAAATTGCATAATATCAACAGCAGGCCATGGATCCCAGTCTCATTACGTATGCATAAAACCACCTGAGCTTAATTAAAGCGAATGTAAATATTCACTCTGATTTCGTGCAGGTTAATTTTTGTTTGTTTTATCGAGAAAATTAATGCCGGCAATTCTAGATATTAATTCAAAAATAATCATAATTAAATAATAAGCCGAATATTCATAAAAGCAGAAATATAAACGAAGAACGTTTATCGGGAAAAACATATTCCGATCATGTCTATTTTCTATGAAAAATACAATTATTAAACGTTATCTTACATGAATTTTATATTTCGTTTTCTTTCCATTACAAATAGCCTGCAATGTCAGCATTTTTTATAGAAATCTTTATATCTTGAAATTCTTGAAATGCTTTTTCTAGTGTTAATAAGTCCGTAATACAGGGTATCCCATTAATCTACCATCATAGAAATGCATAAACAAATTTATTCGCAAATATTCTTAAAATCTTATTCGCAAAATATTAACGACATATGGTAGGGGTGTATAATTTGATAAATTAAATAAACACACAATGAAGACCAACGAGGGCTGCTTAAAAAATGGTCATCATTGTTCTCGATTCGCAATTGTTCTGTGCTTAAGTGAAATACATGTGAAATACAAATTAATTCAACAATTGAATAAATGTACAAAACAATTGAATTGAATCGAACTTTACAAAACAGGGTCTTATGGGACACCCTGTATATCCAATGAGCTTTTTTTTAAATCCATTTAAACAAAACAAAAATATAACAAATAAAAAGTTCAACATTGAAATTCAAAAACAAGCTATTTAATTGTTAAATCAATTCGTATTTCATATCAAGATATTGCAACAATATCAAAAGCTATTAAGAGCGTACAGGGTGTCTAATAAGTCCAAAATCATCGCGAATCCAGAACAACAATGATGAACATATTTAAAAACAGCCCTCGTTGGTTTTTATTGTGAATTTAATTTATCCATCATTTCTGAATCCCTTATTCTGGCATTTTCACACACCCCAGTCTACACAAATTGAATGAAGATTAAACTAAATGTCACGAGAAGGTACTCGCAGGACAAACGCTGTCGACATTTGCTTATAAAAAAAAGCCTAGGAAAATGTCATTGCTTTTAAAACGAAAAATCACCGGGGTGTCAAGATGAGAGAGAAACTCTAACTAAAATTGCTGAGAGTCCGATTATAATAACAACGTTCCTTATAGCTGCGAGTCTATTTGAGAGGCGAAAGCGATATGGAAACTAACCCTCGAGAGTTATTTCAGATGGTTCATCCGCTGGATAGTGTTTTCTCTCGTAGAGTGATATCGCTATATTAGCTCTCAGAACAGCGTAGGTTTTAGTCAAATCATGCCATTATTTTGCGATGAGAGCACTCTCAACTATTCAAAACAAGGTTTTAATTGTATGATAGTTACTTGAAGAGAGCCAAGAATAATAGCTCCCCGGTTGGAAAAGTTGTTTTTGGTGACATTTAGGACCACATATGGGGTATACGACCAGATATGGCCATATATGAACCAAATATGCCATGCGCAAGCCAATATAAGGACATGTATTGACATCGTTTTCATAGTAACTAAGATACAATTGTACACATGACTGCATACATGACCACACATAGAAAATCTGTTATGACTTAATTAGATAAAAATCCATATATATGGTTGCCTGCTTAGCCATATACAGAAAGTATTTCATTTTATGCTAAATACAATTTCATCACTGCTCATTTGCCTTAACCAAATTCTAAAAATGTAAATATAAATAAAATTTCAACTTGAATATAAGTTACTGCATTAGATTTTACAGGAATGGACATCTATAATTACGATGACATATATGATCATATGTGCGAATGTAAAACCATATATGGATATACGTGTACAATATCCGTCCATATAGGTCCATATCAGACCAATTTCCGGTGTAACCGTATCTAGAATACGTCATATATGGTCCATTTTGACTTTTCAACCTTGGTCTATCACTTGATCCGAACGTTCTCGGCGCAGGAGCAACTCTCCAATAGCGCTCGCAGTACCGTGTCCACTAGCAAAACTGAGCTCTCGAGAGACTCCTTTCGCTCCCACCTGTCGAATGGACACGCATTCCAAGGACATTTATTTTACTGACATTGCATGAATTTGACTGACTAGTCGGGTATCATCGATGAGCTTCGGTGATATAATATATAAAAACAACTTATAATCAGCGGTGAATACAGCGATGCTATATGGTTAAGAAGCATCTTATGCATGATCAATCAATGATCAATTCTGGATCAATTCAGTCCAGAGTACGTCACTGGTAAACAGGCATGAAATTTTAAAAGTGAAAGGGTTTTTTTCGTGGTGAAACTTTTATCGAATTTTTGTATGTGGTGATATTCTCAAAATGCACGGCATTTTCGAGATGAAACTCGAGACTCTCGAGAGGAATATATATCAGGTTGCGGCATGCGAAATTCATTGTTTCCGACACTGTTGGTGGAGTGATCATGTTGATATTGCATGTCGTTGTGAACCGGAAGTAGCCATCTACTCGAAGCAATATAGAGCACATGAAACGTTACGATGCAAGTTTGTCTAGCTAGAGCAATTTGGATGATTACATTTTTTTTTTAAACTCTGTGTTATAAGACGTTTCAGGGAATATATATATTTTTTTTCCCGAAACGTCGGTTTTCTTTTTCATCCCGTATATAATTTGAATGAAAATACGTTGTTTTTTGAAAAAAAAGCCAATATTTGCGGTGTAACTAAGGCAAGGTAAGTTCTTTTCCTTCCAAGGTAGGATCGGTGTGTGCATATTTATGATTTTTTATTGTCTGCATCTCCTTATCACCGTTTATGGACACAACCGTCCGAAAACTGGACATTCGAATCAAGAGTATTGTAGAAAATACTCTTTAAACGGCTACAAACTAATTAAATTGACATGTATTTCTGAAGAAAATACCTTCGGAAAGTATCCCTTTCGGAAGACGAATTTATCTTCACAGTGTCCAGTTTTCTGACCTTCAAAAATAAAGAGTTTCAGGGTTGAATTGAACCTACTTTTTTTCTTCTCTCTACGTCTTGCAGTGGCTCCGAAAATCCTGCCCTTCTCCTTTCAAGGAGGTCATCTTTTCGACGGCGTCCTGGCCAGAGTGTCCTGCGTGGTCTTCCAAGGAGATCTGCCCCTGACGATCACCTGGACCAAAGATGGACATCCGCTGCCGCTCAATTCTGGAATAAACGTGACCACGTTCGATCAGTATTCCAGCATCTTGACCATCGGAGAAGTGATGCCGAAACACAGTGGAAATTACACGTGTGCGGCCAGAAATCACGCTGCAATGGCCACGCACAATGCTGAGCTCATTGTGAATGGTACGTTGGTGGTGTGGTCATCATTCTAAAAATTGGGGGTCGTCCACATGACGTCCTTAACCGTGCATTTCTGAACATTTGTGCCATTTTATTGGCACCAAGGGTGAAAATCGAAATTTGGGAATTTTGACAATATACGCCCATAAATGTATGCTGTTTATTTAAGTATTTAAAATCCATGTATGTTTTTACATTCTTACATTACATTTACATTAATATAGTAGAAAATATTTAAATTTAATAATTTTCATACAATTTCAACATATACATGTATATGTGTATGTAAACTCGTATCGAAAAATGTCCATATACTGTTCGTTTAAGTCCGTAAAATACATATATGTTTTTACATTATTGCATATAACCATATATGCCAACATATTTAATATATGACCATACCTTAAAAATATAACACAGCAGCAAATATTTAATTGTATTTATTTTTTTGGCCTGTAATGTAATTAATTAAGGTATTTTATATACCGAATCCTATTTTCCGAATACGGCCAAGTATGTCTTTATCTATAGCTGGCATGCATAGCAAAGTCAATATACGGTCACATATGGACTTATGCATATATAGCCAAATATGGTTCATACATGGTTATTTACGACAAATGAACCCCCATATAGAGCCATATTCAACTTGTACACCCGGGATTGCGTAGCATACATCCAGCATGGTTTCCAACCAGCAACAAAGTATTTAACTTTAGTAAATACTTCACTGATCAGTAAAAAAGCAACGAGAGATTTTACAGAGATTCATCAAAAACCTCATTCCACAAGTGCATGTCTGAGAGTCTGATCGAAAATCCTAAATGCAGTTTCAAAAAAACAACAACAAATATTTCAGTTCCTCCTCGCTGGAAACTTAAGCCTCAGGACACTTCTGTGATCGTGGGAGAAGATGCCTTCCTTCACTGTCAGGCAGAAGGATTCCCAGAGCCCCTGGTGTCATGGATGTGGTCCACGGGTATGCCTACCACTACCACGTCCAATCCATTGTTATGTTTAATCGATATAACCAATTCAAATCCAATTCCGCAAAGCAGACGTTAGCCCAGGAGCCACCAAGAAAATGATCAACAAGGATGACAAACACCACCTCTACATCAACGGTTCCTTGGTCATCAGAAACGCAGCTGACGTGGAGAAAGGATATTACTTCTGTAGAGCAGTCAACGACGTTGGACCATCCATCAGCGCAGTTGCATATCTGGCAGTGAAATGTACTTTTCTATCACAAATCCAATTTCTTGCTCTGGTTTTCCATTCACCAGTTCACACTGCCCTGATCTTGGTGTTTCAGTCCCAGCCAGGTTGGATACGTGGCAGACAAACCTTACAGTGCACCACGGGAAGAGTTTCGTTCTAGAGTGCAAGGCTTCGGGGGATTTTCCCATGAATTTCACCTGGAGCAAAGCCAGCAAGGAAATCCCAGCAGACTCTGATAGGTAGGATTAAAACCCCTTCGGCCTTATCGAAATCATCACCTAACAACTCAGGTGGAAAAGTTAGATACCTCCATATATGGCGTTATATATGCTATAACCGCCCATATTTGAGCCATCTTTGGCATTATACAATACCATATATGGCCATGTATTGCCACCACCATACATGAGCATTTCAGATAGTGATATATGGCTCTATACTCTGCCATACATAGAAAATATTGCATTGCAAAATTATTATATTGTATAGGTGAATTCGGAGTTGATAAAATAAGTGGGGGAACTTTTTACATAATGTAAAATCGTTTAATTTGAATTAAACACCTGTTACGATGTTTTTAAATTACACATCGTTTAAGAATTCTCTTCATCAATATCCCCCAAATACGAATTTGCAATGAAATGCGATCTATTCAGTGTAGATTATTTATTTTTATTATAATTATTATTATGTGATTTTCTACTAAAGAATCTTACTGTTGCTCACTTACCTTTGGAAAATTTAACATTATATAAATACAATTTTAACTTTGATATAAGTTACTGTATTATATTTTCCACGCATGGCATGTAGTTAAATATACATACATTACCAAACATGTCAATTACATGGTCATATATGGCCAATTTTAATTCAATTCAACTCAACTCAGTACCCTACAATCAGTAAGTGAATACCATGTGGTTCTTGTCAAACCACATATTGAATAAGTCATACATGCCCATGGCCAATATTCGCAGTTTCTAATCGGGACATTTACAAACTTCTCTTTGTCATCCCATCAGATTCCGATTCAAAGAAATGGTCATCAATGGGGGGATGGTGTCTGAGCTAACAGTAAACAACGTGCTACCGGAAGACGCCGTTGTTTTTGGATGCGTGGTGGAGAACGCCTATGGGACGGACAGCAGCACTTATCTGGTCACCGTTCAAGGTTAAAAACAATCTTAATTTCATCGAAAATTCACACGGAGTAAGTGCAACGACTCATATCTATATAAAATGGCAATTGCAGAAAAACCCGAAGCACCAAAAACCATCAGCGTCAATGAATTGGGCAGTCGATTCGCCAATTTAAGTTGGGTTCCCCCCTTCGACGGTCACAGCAAAATCACCAGCTACACTCTGGAATATAAAAAATCAACAGGTGACTTTTTGCTTGTGATTTATCTAAACGTCATAATAAGCAAAATGACCTATTTATACATTGGTAACTGTCATTACAGATGACATGACCAATGACGACCAGAAAATTCCAGAGAGTTTGTGGGACACAGAAGCCGGCAAATTAATTCTAGACACCGAAGATAATTTCATGGAAATCGTGAACTTGCAGCCGGCCAGTGGCTATTTCCTGAGAATTTTTGCCAACAACGACGTGGGCGCCAGCAAACCGAGTTCAACGATTGTCATCCAAACTAAGGAAGAAGGTTCATCACGTCCAAATAATTAATAATATCACTAAAAGCAAATTGAAACTGATGCCCACCATGCATGTAAAAATTTCGCATGTTTAAATCACATACACATTATAAATATTTTTTTTTATATAATTCTTAAACGACAGGTTTATCTAAAGGATGCCAAACCATAACGTATCAAGTGCCAAAACAATATTAAAGAAAGGGAAAAACTGAATAATTTCGTAAACGTACATTGAAAACAAAATATATTTCGTTCAAGCAGCAAGTCCAAACCATGAACAGCATTGAAGTTTAATTTACGATTTTGGATAACTTGTGCAACACAGAACGGTGTATGTGCCACACAAATTAGCATTGCGTTGCTGCGGTTTTATTTATAATTAAACGAGACATTTTAAAATTTTAAAAAATATCTGATAACCTAGTGGATGACCCTGTTGAAAATAAATTTAGCAATTATGATTATTTCAAGCAATACATGTGCAATTATTTTGCATGGTGTGCATCATTTTGTCTCAATCTTAACGGAATTATAGGAATTTACAAAACATGTTTTTATTTTGGTCGTCAGCACCCTCTGGTCCACCAACGGAGGCTACAGTGGAAGCCATCAACTCCAAGACCCTTCGGATTTGCTGGAAGGTCAGTCTATTGACCATATCTGCCAATATGTTGACATACATGCACATGTATATGATAAGTTTACATTGCATGGGCGTGCATAGCTGAGAACGGACATACAGGTCCATTTGTGGCCAATTTCTGGTCTAACCAAAACTTTAATAATTCATGCATGTATATGTCCATATATGGTCCACGTTTATTTTGTTGTATTCCGGAGAAGTGTCCATCTTTCAATTTAAGCTATTTGGCACAGAAAAAAATCTCTTCTTAATTAATTTAATCGAAATTAATTGTGTTCGTGTTTAGCCTCCTGAACCCAACACCTGGAACGGAGCTCTGAAGGGCTACTGGGTTGGCCACAAAATCTGGGGATCTTCGGACTTGCCCATATTCAAGTCCGTTCTGCTGGTCAACACCACCAGTGACCAATGCGCCAACATCACTGGCTTGAGGAAATTCATCCGTTACGCGGTGGTCATCCAGTCCTTCAACGACAAGGGCCGTGGACCAGGCACCAACGAGATCCTCGCGATGACGGCGGAAGGAGGTCGGTGGTTTCCAACTTCAATAAAAAATCATTTTCTTGCCAGTTCCTGCCACGTCAAACTTAATTTGAACACGTTGAATTGGTAACAGTTCCAAGCGAATCCGCAATAAACGTTGCCTGCACGTCGGAATCTTCCCAGAGTGTCAAATTGTCATGGCAACCAACTCACATGGATCGATTAAACGGCATCTTGAGAGGATACAGGGTGTTTGTGTACCCCAATTTTGGGAATTTGGGTAAAAGCCCAAGTTGATCTACTTGAAATTACAGTACGCTTGGAAAAAAAATGCTCCAGTCACGCCTGTCGATGAATCTTCCAGATGGAAATTACTCCATGATGCAAAATACCACCGCTGAAGAGCTGACCATCGAGGGCCTGGAGAAGTTCAGCAACTATAGTTTCAAGATTACTGCATTTACGAACGCTGGCGATGGCACCCCCACAGATCCTGTGTTTTGCAGGACAATGGAAGATGGTAAGAATTCACGATGGACTTAACTTTTCCCCGCCTTTTTTTCTGACAAACCGACACGATTTACAGTAAAAATTGAAAAAAAAAATTGAAGAATTACAACTGCGATGTCATAATGTCCTTAACATGTGACATCGAACTGGATTAAATTTTACCAAAATGATCCCTGAGCTATTACAAGTTGTCAAGATGATGTCGTTTTAACACAATCCATCAGACGTCAAAATGAATTTTTATAGCAATGATCCCATAGGTAGAACACATTTTCAAGATGATGTCCCTTTTTTGATCAAAAATACTTCATTTTTTAATATATATAAAAATTACAAATAATATCACAATGTCCCTAACATGTGATCACACTTTTTTTTTCATCAACATCATTTCAACGTAACGCAAATTATCCAGATGACGCCTTTTTGATTTGGTGCAAAACATGTCAATTTTTTAAAAGAAAAATGACAAAAAAGATATCACAATGTCCCTTATATGTGACGTCGAAATCAATTTGTCTATTAATGCAGTAAATTACATGCTACTTAATAATGTTAATGATGCTGCCCATTTGTCATTAATAATCAAACGCATTAATGCAACCAGTCATAGTTGGCAAAAATCTACAAAAATGACATTTTAAAAATATGTTATTATATGTCAGAAGGATGTTGATTCTAAAACATTAGTTGCTATGGGAATGACATTTCTGAAAATTAAACGTACAATTAAAGTCCGGGTGCTACAAGGGTTTCATGAGAATGTTTTGATTAATTTGTACTGGGTTGCTCTACTGAATGCATTTTTTAATTTCCTAAATTTCCGACAGTCCCAGGGCCTCCAGCTGCCTTCAGGGCCATGGTAGTGGCCGCAGACGCTGTCTTAGTGACATGGAAGCCTCCACTGGAGAGCAATGGCATTGTAACGCAATTCAACGTCCACATGAAAGAGGATTGGATAAAATCTCAGGTTTCATTTAACAGATATTACAATTTAATTTCGTCACAATTAGCATTTTCCATCTTATTTGATGATTGAAAATGGATTTCTTTGGCAGGGATCTACTCAATGGGCAGTCCGAAGTGAAATAACTCAACACGACATCTCGAATTTGAAACAAAATCTAAAGTACAGTTTCTGGGTGACAGCTTCAACCTCAGCTGGAGAAGGACCCAAGTCCAGAGTGGTCACCCTCGTCCCGAAAGGACCTCTAGGTAGGACCATCGTGTGGCGCTCAATTCGTTATCTCCCCAGTTTTTCCTCTCATAATCCAACGATTTTCATTAATTTTCGACAGTGACAGCGCAAGCCATTTCCTTCGATGAAGTCGTTCAGGGCAAGTGGAATCAGCGATTGACCTTACCGTGCAAAGCTGTTGGAAATCCAACCCCCACAAAACAATGGTTCTTTGGGTAAGTGCCCGGTACATAATGTCAATATCATGACTTTTGCATGATCTCAATTTAACTTTAATGATTTTTTACGACTTCACATTCAAGTAGACGTCTTGAGTAATGTTAAAGTAAACGTTATATTGAGGTGTTAAATTTATAAATTTCCTTAAATTTTTCAAATATGAATCACTATTTCTTGAATTTACCTGACAATTGCGCTCCAATTTTCCTGATAATTCCAGGTTTCCCAGGTCTGAGGGAACGCTGTTTATAGTCTCATTTTACTCGCACGATACCTTTACCGAAAACCATCCTGAAAATAGCCAATCCTTGACTGCGTAAAAATGTCAAAATGTCACTCTTTTGCAATATTAAAAGTATAATACAGAAATTATGTTCAGGATTTGGTCATTGCTCAACAACAGATGCGTTTTTTGACTACATACTAATACCATTCTGAAAATTAATGCCACTGATAATAAATCGAGCAATATGTACACTTTTCAAACAAAATAATCACATTTAACCAAAATAGGAGATATTAAAATCAAATAAAGGCCTTTGCGTGAGCAATTTCGCGTTTGAAATCGAACAGGTGTCCATCATATTCTATTGTTTATTGAAGATAAA
Source organism: Rossiulus vilnensis (assembly GCA_034700785.1). Classification (NCBI taxonomy): domain Eukaryota; kingdom Metazoa; phylum Arthropoda; class Diplopoda; order Julida; family Julidae; genus Rossiulus; species Rossiulus vilnensis. The sequence continues at coordinate 37,703 of JAQIXS010000329.1, read as the reverse complement.
ACGGATGTCAATTGAAATAATCCGCATTTGCAAAACAGCCAGTTTCACATTTTTTTGAGCATCCTTTTGTAACCTCGATCATAGTGTGTGTCACTTTAATTCTTCAAATATTTTTCCCGGAAATGAGACTGGGTATTTAAACGCTGGCTGACTTTCAGAAGACACCAAACAGCTTGCACTAGCTGAGCTCAAAACCAAACCAGCAGCATTAATCTGGTAGTATCCATCATGGACATGAAGTTAGTTCGACTCCTGATATTCGCAACCAGTGTGGTGGCGATTTGCAGTTATCCAACCACCAGCGACGGTGGCACAACCACAACGTTTGCAACACGTCTTGAATTGCAACGCAGATCTGCGCAGAGAAAACTTGATGAAAATCAGGATGATCAGGAAGACCATCAGGGAATGAACCACCAACACATTCCTAAAGAGGGAGAAGAGCATGATGGTCGTCAATTCACTGGACTGCCTAAAGACTTTGATGGTGAGACTACACCAGAAACTGATGCGAGAAGGCGACGAAGAGACAACGAAGACCAGGAAGAGAAAGACTCAGAAGAAGATCAGCAGTCACGGTTAAGCTTCAGTAATTCCGTATGCAAGGCTGAGCCAAAACCGTTTTTTTACTTCAAATACTTATTATGTTTGTTAACTTTATTTTCCCCAGTGTAGTATGGGTCGTGTACTAGGGTTTGATCTTTGGTTTATAATTTCATAATGCCCAGTTTATTGATAACAAAATTAAAGAAATTTAAAAACAATACGTGCCCGCCTCAACCGGGGCTTCCCTGCATGGCTTCCTTGCACTGCGGGTTACACAACCCTTTTTTTCCTTCAAATTTCTTAAATTGTTTATCAATAAACGAGACATTTTGAAATTATAAACCAGAGCTGAAACCCTGGTACACGACCAAGTCTACATTGGTGAAAATGAATTTGGCAATTATAACAAGTATTTGAAGCAAAAATATGCCCATTCCGTAGCCTACCGTCAGCTTCTTCAACGTGTCAGAGTCATGCTTGAGAGTGAGTTCAACAACACCAGAAGCAGTCTATCGTCTTAGGGATCCCCCCTGAAGTTCACCTGCATGGATGCAAATGATGAACGGCGAAATACCTCCCTTAAAAACCAATGCACGTGAAGAACTCTGACCTTCCTAGCCCGGATCAGACATGAATTCCGAAGAAGCACAGGTGGGTGAACGGCACCAGACAACCCCAAAACGGAATTTCTGTGACTTTCAAGTGTCCTCAAAGTGTTAGTCAGCTATCAAGGGCTGAACCCGTTACGAAGAAGGGTTAAAAAGAAGTGGACCTCAAAATCAGACGAATTATGCAGAAGTTCAGACGAGGTTAAGATGACCAAAAAAAAATTCTTCCCAGAAGAGGTACTGAGGGAGGGAATGGAAAGGGAACAGACCCAGGTCTTTTGCTTTTCCAGACCTCTTCAATCTAATATCAAATTATATCACACATTCATTTGGAAAATAAATGACACCTGCAATTCAAATATGATCAGTCTTGTTATCAAATTGATTTTATTTCATAAATTTACAAATATTATTCGTTGAAGGGGAATCTTTATTTTCTGCTTTAAACTTTCAATCATGAAAATTTCCAATTAAAAGTGGTAAGTTTTGAGTTTCCAAATTAAAGTTTAAGTTTTAAATTCAAACTCTAATTTGGAAACTTTTTTTGGAAATTTATACTAAGATAAGATGGGAGTCTTATTTTCTGTTTTACACTTTCAATCGTGAAAATTTCCAATTAAAAGTTTTAAGCTTTGAGTTTCCAAATTAAAGTTAAACTTTTAAATTCAAACTTTAATTTGGAAATTTTGTTTTTTGGAAATTTATACTAGGATAAGATGGGAGTCTTATTTTCTGCTTTAAACTTTCAATCATGAAAATTTCCAATTAAAAGTTTTGAAGTTCCCAAATTAAAGTTCAAGTATTAAACTTTAATTTAGAAACTTTGTGGAATCTTATACTAAGAAAATTTGGGAAGCGGATTAAAGGCTTCGGGGTAGATCTGGCAGCTTAATCAATGACAAAAAATTTAAATTTCGGATTAATTCATAATCGTATTTGAGCATCGAAGTTAGACGTGAAATTTGGAAGCAATATTGCATCGACTCGAATAACGGAAATGATAACCATACCTCCTATTGTTTTTTTTCCTCTTTACCGGTTGATGAATTTCGATATCGTAGAGGAATATCAAAAATATGGTTGAAACAAAGGTTCAGCGGACGATAAATAGGGCGTACAAACAGAAGCAAAAGTTAAATCCTAACCATCAGAAAAATGGATGAAGCGTTGACAACCACTTTCCTAACCCGTATGAAATGCAGATTAGGATATAAAAAAATGAGAGCGATGGACTTTCAAAAATTACTACAACTTTTACAACTTCATTCATGCACTGCGGTCTACTTTATTTTTAAAGAAAAAAATTGGGTTTATACGGTACGTAATTTAAGATCGAAGATCACCAATCACACAATAATACGGTGCGGATATATTGCATATCTTCATTTACTGGCTTTTTAAAAAAACTTTTCTTTAAAAACTATTTCCAACCGATGCTATTTTTTTTATCAAAAAAGTAATGAACTTTTCAAAATCTTTTCAAATTAATTTACTTTTCAAATACGACATTTTATAAAATTATTCCTTTTTGAAAGGATTTAATTATGTGTGAGCTCACTGGCTTTAAAAAAAAACGTTTCTTTAATAGCTATTTCCAACCGATGCTATTTTTTTATCAAAAAAGTAATGATCTTTTCAAAATCTTTTCGAAATTAATTCACTTATCAAATACGACGTCATTACGTAATGACTGATTAATTAATGACAATTTCCAACCGATATCACAAGCCAACACGAATGTCACATGAAAAAAGAAATGAAAATTTTCATAAAATTATTTCCTTTTCAAACAAAATTTCATCGTGTAGAATCACTGACTTTTTTTTTATAAAGAAAAACAATATTTCTTTAATTGCCATTTTCCAATTCATCCCAATATTGATTTTCTCTTCAAATACAAATCATTACGTGAAATCAATGACCTTTCAAAAAATATTTCTTATCAATGGCTAATTCCAAATAATCTTAAAAGTTCCTCAAAAAAGCAATGCACATTTTAAAGTTAAATTTATTTATTAACCGGTAAGCCTATGTTTTTACAAATTATAAGTTAAACAATTAGCACAACAAAAACATAGGTTCCATTTTTTAATGCGGATAAATGCATTCACAGAATAATGCTGATTTAAATGACTTCATGAACACTAACAACCTAAACAACGACCAATACTATTATTTTTCGATAATATAGCATAGCTCATCCTCAAATTCAATTCTTTTCAATTGCTGATGCGTAGCACAAATAATAATACAAAAAATCGTTATCGAAATATAGGTTACACATCCCAGAAATAGGAAGGAAGGGAAGAAATCAAATGATATTGTACGTTTGAATTTCATTTAGGGCATTTGAAATTCCAATCGTTAAATTGTGAATTTACATAAAACGATAACAATTCGTGCCATTTCGAAAGAAATTAAGAGGAAGTCCACCTGTTCGCCATTTTTATGTAAACTAAATAAACAATGCACAGCACAATGACCCTTTGGTCGATTTACACAAAGTGTTACATCGACTATTTGTACGAAACAAACAGCGTTTAGACGAGGAATTTCCTCAATGATCCAAACACAAGTCAACCTGAGTTCCAAGCAAGCATTTACTTTCAATGATCACATGCTGATCATTCCCACTATTTTTTATGTCTTCATGTTTTATGTTCCTATCACAATTTCCGTTACAGTATTTATGCATTTTTGCATTAAGAATTTTTATTCAGCTATGAATATATTTTATTTTGTTTGATTAAAGCCTGGATTTAATTTCTTGAAGTAAATACACTTACTACTCACACTACACCGTTGATGAGATTTAAAATTCATTTTAAATTAAGTTAATCACAGAGTCTTGGATCATTTAAACAAAATATACATTGTGATAAAATATACGGTCATTATATCGCGGTAAATTAGGTAAAATTTCGGAATAAGTTGCAATAACTACTTTCTAAATTGTGTAAAAATGTGTTGAGCAAATATCAAAAAAAAAAAACAGTGCTTATTTCCGGAATAGCTTAATACTTAAAACTAAATTCTTATATGGTTTTATTGGAATTATAACATTCAAAGTTCGACCCATAAATATACCCACAAATGACTCTCACATTTTTGCTTCAAATATTTATTATAATTGCTAAATTTATTTTTTCCCAGGTAGGTTTGACTGCTCACTCTGGTCTGAGCTATTTTTATAATTTAAATAAAACACAAACTTTTCAAATATTTATACAAATAATCAAATCAATTTGAAGTTTATTTCAAAGTTTTTTTTTTAATAAACAGGTTTTAATGGGTAATTAAATAAATTCGAAGTTTATTTTGATTTTTCTTTCAAATACATGTTATTATTTTTGTTATCAATAAACTAAGTATTTTAGGTTATAAAAATGTATTTGAAGCAAAAATGTGCGAGTAATCCACTAAACTTTAATCAAATCTAGCGATTAGCATTGATTTAAATAAATCATACGTGTTTTTTCTTTAGGAAACTTTGCAACAAATATTCGTAAGTGCTTACCAGGACATTAAAATAATAGTTACAGACGCAATTAAATACGTTCATCTCTCAACGAAATATAGGTATCTTGAAAGAATTCCAACCACCTTACCTTATCACCACATCTGAAATCCTCCATGATTCCTTTCTGAACAGTTAAATCCAAAAAGATGAAGAGTAATAACAACACCACATCCAAAAAGCTCGTTTCATAGCACACTTTACAATCGTTACTTCGAACGGGTATATTTTAGTTTTTGATTTATAGGTCATAAAAACCGTATAGAATGAAGAAAAAACAAAAAAACTTGAACATCGGCGATAGGTAACACTTGTTGCTGAAGAGATATTCGCTAGCAATGTGCTCTCATCGACTTACATTTTTGAATCAATGTTTCGAAATGATTTTAAAAAATTGGGCCGAAGGTAAAAGCCATGGACGGTGGAGGAGGTGTTTGACAACTTCTGCTCAAGAGTGAATTTCCTAGTTTCATGGTCTCATTACATTACACCGAGACAAGAAACGCGTTATTAAAACCAGCCAATAAGAAACAAAGGATTCAGAGAGCCATCCTACCTGTAAGCTAACGTATTTAAGTAACGTCACACATTCGGCACCTTTGGTTACTCTTGCAGCTAAAATTTGCAAATCAGTACAGCAACATATCAGTGTACTGATGTACGTTAAAAAAATTTAGTGATATCACTAACCATACTGATATAAGTACTCTCCAAAGACCACTATAAAACTGATATCACTAAGCATACTAATATGAGTAGTTCCCAAAATAACAGTAACTATATTGATATCAGTATATAAACATAGTGATATCGGTAGAGAATCACATACTGATCTTTTCACCAGGGCCTACACCCACTCCTCTAATCCATTATCGTCCAATCCCTTTAAGCAAAAATAGTCCCAATGACGTCAACTTGTTTTATTTATTAAAAACATTTTAAATAGTAAAAAAAACCATTTGTCATAATGTCCCTAGCATGAGCAGTTCTATTTCCATAATTAAATGACATTAAATTAAATGGCATAACATGACATCAGAAAATGATATAATCAACTGATTTAATAAGAGCATTAATGCATTGCTAATTTAAAACATAATGATACTTTGTTCCGATTATTAACTCATTCAATTGAAAAAAATGACAGTACTCGAACGGTACTCAGGAGCTTAAAATTGAGCCAAAACGATTACACCCACTATATTTTTGCTTTAAATATTTGTTATAATTGCTAAATGTATTTTTTTTTTGAGTGGAGGGGGGATAGAATTGGTCGTCCACTAGGGTCTGAGCTGGTAATTTATAATCTGATACGTCCCGTTTATTTATAAAAAAGTTAAAAGTCAATTTTGTATAAAAACTGCTGTTTATTCTCTGCATAACGGTTTTTTATGTTTAATTTTGTTTTTTATAAATAAACAGGACATTTTTAATTTATAAAAAATGGCGCAGACCCTCGCGGACGACCAATTCTGCACTGTAGAAAATAAATTGATTTTTTATAACAAGTACCCGAACGATAAATGTGCAATTAATTTCGGCATTATTTAGGGTCGGGCTTCAACCCTGGTTTAGCAGCAGGCCTTTTGGAAGTACGTGTATTAAGATATTCAAAGATGTGATGCACTGGAAAACGTATTTTATCAAAAGGTTGGTCTTAAAAAAAAACCTCCGTGTTGCTGGTTTTCCGCAAATAGTTACATCCGGAATTTCATTATTTTTGTATTAAAAAAAGGCCTTCTCATGTAGTTTTGCGCGAAAATTTCGTAATCCGTATCGAATTTGTGTTGAATAAAATCGGCCTTCTCATCGTGTAATTATGTAGGGGAACAGAGCTTTCTCCAAAAAATTATGTAATAAAATATGTGAATCGTGCCCAATATATGCATGAAATAATCTTTGGGGTTGAATATTCATTACCCGAATTTTTTTTTCTCGAATAATTGGACGAAATATACGTGTATTTCCATTCCGAAACGCTCTTTAATCAACATCCTTTTGGTACAACCAAAGAGTGAATATTTTAGCCCAGTTGTACCGTACGGTGTTGCAATAAATATAAATGCAGAAAACGAAATGTCCAGTTCATGGCCAAAAAAAAAAGCAGATAAGTTATTCGAGATGTGAAACATGTGGGGCAGTTGTAATTTTTATTTTCGAGAAGGTAGGGTTGAAAAAAAAACATAATGGGCGAACGATGAAAAGTTAGCACCCAAGCAGGTGGTTCAATTGTAAATGTGTGCGTGTTAACGGTAGGTAGGGCAAGGTTAATGAATTACACTGGGGATTTTTTAAATGTTTAAAATTATTTTTTATGCCGGCCACACACATGAGGTTAAGACCATTTCGCAACCGTCCGAAAAATCAGCAATAATTTTTATTAAGCCGCAGAAATTGAAAAAGAAAAAAGCCTAATGCTGTCAATTAATTTAATGGGGGGAAACTCTTTTCGTGATGGACATTTTGACGGTATAACTACCAGAATTCAACGCCCAGAGTAGCTTTTTTTTAAAAAAAGTGGTTGAAACACGAAAACACTCCCACCTTCAAAATTAGCAGTTACTAAGTAACATTTATCACATAAAACAGATATGTCGTTAAGCAATGCATAGGTAAATAACGCGCAGTGACGTCATTAGAAAAGTTTCACGTATATTTTACGCAGATGAGAAATACAGCGTTACATTTTAAAAACATGTCAAAACTGGTTCTAAAATACAGGAAAATGTTATGTTATTTAATGAGTGTTGGTTTTATTGGTGGGTTCGTGCTAAAATTTACAAAAACACAATTCCCCGACTTTTCCTGACCAACCAAAGTAAATTTAATTAACTTTTTGCAAATAAATTTTGCAGAAAAGTTTTTATGTTTGCTACAAATTTTATTTGCAAAAAGTCATAAAGGGAATATTTATTAAGAACTCTAGTAAAACCTAAAATAAATGTATCAATATTTGTAAACAACACTAAAACAATTCCTTAGTGCAAGAGCATCACCATTGAAAGTGCTACTCAATATTCAGTGCATATTAATAAGGAATTTCCCTGCTTTTACAGTAAAAACGAAGTTTTCCCTGACTATCCCTGACTTTCCAGGTGCGCACGAACCCTATAAATGTCAAGCATTTCGGTTTTATTGGTGGAACAATGAAATGTAATGATTTGTAAGTTGTCACATAATGCGTGTACGTGCTTTTATGAATTAAAATTATTTCAAACTTACTAAAAATTACTAAAAACCCGTGTCATCAATAAATTTAATTCAAATAAGAAAGAAGAAAAATAATAATAACAAACAATAAATTCAAACATTTTTGAATTAATGAAACCGTTAAACACAGTTCGTTGTGAAATTTTGAATAATTTGTCTTTTTTTTTGTAAAATAACTGAATACTGTGGGTGTAACATGCAGAATCCATAATATGGGTCTTAATGGGAATTACCAACACTGGAATTCCAGAAACTTTAACAATGGTGCCATGTTCCAAAACATTGAAGAAAGGCATTTTTCACGGCGATCAAAAAAAGGTTAGATTATTTTTAGATATTATTGAAATGTCGACAATGGCGTAAATACAGGATGCAATAAATCGCATTGGCATTATTTGAAAAATACAACTTGTAATATCAGAATCGTTGAATGTGATTTCGACAATTCATTTCGGTTTAAAAAACGTGCCTGAACAATTACTTAGCCCCAGGAGGCAACATGCCAAAGAGGAAATTTCGTTTGTTGGCTGTTATGTAAATTAAAACAAGTGGTTACTCATTAATAACAAACCCACATCGAAATAGGAAATTAGAAGTATCCGCTCAAGTAAACGGATACAGGAAACACATTGTCAATATCAGAGATAAGCACGTTATTCTATCAATAATAGTAAAATAACACACATGGAATCGTTATGGTCATTTTTTAAAAAGTTTTGAGATAATTAGTTTTCTATCACCATCCCATAAAATGAGAAAAATGTTCTCATCATCAATCCATTGGCATTATTGGCATTATTATATCAGTACTGATATGAGGATTGGCATTATTATATCAGTACTGATATGAGGATTGATGATGAGACTCCTGCTAATTTAACCTAATAACGATCGATTACGACAGAATAAGTGAAATTACCAACAATATTTCATCATGAAATATCGTTCGAAAATCATTTCAAAACTCCAAGATATTTCCAGCATCATTCCATGCACATTTTTGTTGCTTCAAATACTTATTATAATTGCTAAATTATTTCCCCCTCCCCGTGTAGTGGTTATTCACCAGGGATATGAGGTATACAAACATTGCATAAACTTGAAATATATTTTATTTTTGGAAATTAAATTTTTTCTATAAAAAACGTGAGATTATCAAATTACAAATAAATAACACAAACTTCATTGGGAAATTTGCACTGGAAAAAAATAAATTAAACAATTGTAATAAGTTTTCGATGAATTTTAAGAACCACTTTTTTTGCCAACCACTGTTTTACAGGGTGTCATAAAGTGTCGTTTGCAGGTGGTTTTCGACGAAAATGAATTTGAAATTGAACAATTCCACGATTATCAAAATAACATTCCAGCACTTTTCAAGGATTTCCAACACAATCCCGACGTTCCACAGCGAGCATGGTTTACGTCCTCAATAACGATACATTAAATAATTGCTATTTTGCATTCGCTTAGTAGATTAAAACGCTTAATAAGAATCGATACAAAACAATATAGCAGCGGGTAAAATTTGCCATTGTCTCGCAAAAATCAAAGACTTCCATTGATCGTGATTGATCAAAACTCCTACGTCCTTTTGCAAGCATAAAAAAACTAATGAAATTGTTTACGATATAGGGGGCGCCTCGGGGACAACGATTAAAAAGTTCGGAACAAACGGTAAATCCGTTACGAAACAAATCTTTTGAAAAAATAAAACCACGGGCAGTTTTGTTCCCGAGGAGAACTGTACCACCTAATTACTTTCACACGATATTTTTTTTTTCTTCAAAACTTAAGGCTGTGCCCTGAATTGAGGGGTGGAACAATATTTCCATCAAAAAGGAAGAAATTGAGTCAATCGGTTAAGGACACAAATGGCGCCCGGGACGCCATTTGTGTATCCTTAAAAAAGTTAATTGGCGTTTAAAGGGCCGATCCGGCAAAAGTCCTTGCGAATAAAATAAAAAAATACAGACATATGGCTTTTATAAAAGGTGAATTAAAATTTGACGTGACATTGGAACGAGGGGAAAAAAGGGGATAAACCCTTTTTGGGATTAATCCTGAATGAGAATTAAATTGCGTGAATTATGAAGGGCGAACATTTATGTTTGGAGAGAAACCACAAAACAAGGGCGTTTTTACTGGTAATTTTTAAATGTGGTAAAATTTTAAAACAACTTTTTAATGATTTACAAACGGCATAATTACCGTTTAAGGATTAAGGATTAAGGACAATAATCAGTTTCTTTCAAAGAAAACTGGAAGATTTTTGATAGTTTAATTGAAAAGATGTAGAACTTGTAAGATAAAATTGTTAATTTATCAGGGATTTTATATTTTGAGTGACTAATAGTTCTAATCTTAATTGCTAATTTACAGTAACAACCAATTGGCTAAATACAATCGTTTTCTTGAAATCATTCGACCATCTTAGAGTGACCACTATAAATATAATAAAAGTTTTACTTAATTCTACTTATTTTTTTACTTAATTCCCTTTTTTTAAACCATAATTTTAGCATTTAAGGACGTATTGTACGCCCTTTTTTCCAGGACATAAAAAACGCAGTTTCAGTTACATGCATTAAACAATTTTTATGCCCGAATAATTCTAATACAACAACAACAATGACAAAACAGTCTGGTCACACTGACTTTTCCCAGGCCATTTTTTCGACACAGACGAAATTTGAAATTTAAAATCTACAGGATTAATAAAAAACCCAATATGTTTCCCAGGATTTCTATGAGCAAAATAAAATCCAGTATAATTCCAGGACTTTTAAAAGTCCAGTAGACACCATGCGTAAAGACAACTGACCATTGTTAACTCGATGCCTTTTCAGAGACCTCAACCACCAACACACACTCAAGAAATATATGCATATTCTCAGTGATCAAATAAATATTTACATTCGGAATTACCAAAACGAGTGGAAATCATTCTCATAATCCCCGATAGCCCTAGATGTGACATACTAAATGAAGTTATGCTATCTTTCATCTTTTACAGCCACATGTTCATGCATATTTAGTGTTGGCCAGACGCTATCATGACCGGAAGTGTCCACCATCAGAACACCGAGAAAGCGTTTTTAATCAAGTTACTTTAATCAAATGCTAATAAAATTGCATATCTTGAACCAATTGCAATTGATCAACAATGAAGTGAACAATGGCCCTGTGCCTCATATTTGTTCACGTAATTTGTGCTAAGGCCTGCAAATGCAATTTGCACTTAGAAGTCAATGTCTTCCACCACATCTGTTTTCTGTTTTTTTTTGCTTTTGTTTTTTCACTTTCAGAATAATACATATTTCATTTTGAATAATTTTCAGCCTTGTACCAGATTCGTTTTCGCTTTGCACTTTGTTACCGGCGAGATTTTTTTTGCCAAGTTTAACAAATGCGAGCATGACAAATAAACAAATAGCTCGTTTTGTGAACAATTTAATGCCTCTTTAAAATGCTCTAATTTAACCAATATTTATCATTAATTTCTTAAGTGAAAGCCTAAAAAACCAGTAAATCACTTGCATCTCTTTGTAACACCTGACTGCCTTCACCCCTGTCACTATAAACGCGTTTCTTTAGGAAATACCATATTCTGAGATTTAATTAGTCGCAATGATAATGTAGTGTTTGGCATAATTTTTGTTGTTCCAATCACTATATATTTTCTGTAAATGTATGGCATTGCAATTTCAGGCTATTTTGCTGTGAAATTCGAGAGGAATTTTAGTCAATTTAAGTACCTTAAGTTGTTCACAAAACCACCAATTCCCGTTTTAAATTGGATACCTAGGTGCTGAACAAAATGCATTTTCATTTTTTAATCATTTTGGAAAAAATTTGGATAAAAGAATTTGCACAAAATAAATGTTACTAAAAAAAATCCCTGTGAACGATCCCTTTGCAAATAACTATTTACATGTACCTAACTGTGAAGTTAAAATGAGAGAAAGGGGATAAACGGCTAGTGATTATTCACGCAACAGGTGGTTGTTATCTTCGCAGCGCTCTCATGTACATATCTGACATTAAAGTAAGGAAAGTCACAATTTCTGGATCATCCCTAATGTTTTTTAAAAATTAAAAAACAACGTGGAATTTCAAGTCTTCAATTTTTTTTTTTTTTTCACGGTGCCCAGAAAGCGAAATGTTCGGTCAGTCCCCAGTCTGAGAGCCACGGGCAAATTGTGTCATACTTTGTAAGAATATGTAAATTAGTACAAACGGTCATTGCCCGTTTGAGGTCAGTTTTTTTTTTTCACCGAAAGCGATTCAGGTACGCAACAGACGATCGCACTGGCAAATTTCGTAATTAATACTTTTGACCTGGAGCATGCCTGGTCAATTTCTGATATCGAGAAATAATATGCACGGCCAAAAAAAGTTATTTTAAAAAAAAATTAATTTCAGAGTTGATTTTGCTCAGTGGATAAGAGCATCTCTAAACCCCTTAAAGAGCGCCAATACAGGGTGTCCCAAAAAGTCACCAGGATTTTTTTTGCATAATTGTTTACATAATTTGTTTGTAACCACATTTAATATTTAGTTTTTTTCTTCTTTCTTCAAATTAAAAAGCAATGGTGCCATCAAGTCGGACCCAAAAGGATTCCCACAGTACACATTTTTGCTTTCCATTATTACTTATTAAATATAACTTTTGCAATAGTAGCATTCAAAAAAGACTGCATTGCAGGGTAACACCTGTTTTCCAATAGCGTTTTCAATTTAAAAAAAATATAATTAAAAGAGACATCTTCAAATTATAAAAATAACCCTGACCCTTGTGGACACATAAGAAAAACAAATTTAGCAAAATATAATAAATATTTGAAGCAAAAACATGTATTTTTTTTTGCTCGGTGGGCAATCTTTTGGCTCAGCCTTACATGTTTTTTTTTAAATCAATTGCCACGATACTTTTCCCACGATCACACCGTTAAATATTAAATTCTCAGTTCAATCATCAATTAAAGAAATTAATCCGTGATATAATGCCCCATGCACATTTCATCCTAATTCAATTCAATTCAACTCATGTAAGGTTTGTCTAAACAATAAAAAAATCAACATTTTCGTAGAATAGTTGTAGTTGACCAATATACACTTAACATATTCGCAAAAAATAAAAAAAATCACTAAAACTAACCGTAGTAACCCCACATTCATTAAAAAAAGTGTTTATCTGCCAGCCCACAGCCAGGCTTAATTGCCATTAGGTTTAAAATTAAAACCTTAAAATCCATCGGAAAAAAAACTCGTTTAGCGAGCTTTTCTCCACATTATCGTGATTATAACATGAAATAAAAAATAAATAAAAAAATAAAATAAAAATCGGTGTACTTTTGACCGGCTTGTGCGATCATGGCAAGAAATAATACGAGTTTATCAGGGAGGGCTGCTAACCCCTTCCCCCACAGATTAAATAAAATTCATTTCAATCTAAATTCTCCCTCATTGTTTACGGTCAGCCTAAAAACGGCTTTGTCGTGTCGCTATATATATATATATATATATTCATGCACACACCAAAAACTGAAAGTATGTCTTTTACGATTATCACAAAAAAAACGGCCAAATTAGTTCACGTTCAAATTTCGAGAGATTTTAATACCGAAAGCTCATTTTTTTATCCTTATTACTCCACACAAAAAAACCACCTGCGTGCAGACTTCCGCATTGAGCCATGAGCTACGTAACACCAAACTGAAGAGTTCGAGCATTATTATCAAAAATTTGGGTAATTGCTCAATCCGTACGCACAAAAACGTACATGCGAACGAAGGTAATTGGGTGGCGAAAGACAATGCATGGACACTTGTTTGAATGCCTGGTCACGAAGAACGCCAAATTTCGGTTTGTGAACAAAAGTTTGAGATGAAAAAGACGAAATTAGGGCAAATTAACTACGGAATAAACAGATAATTTAAAAAAGACCTTTTATTTGCATGTAGGTCTGCGAGGGCAAAGGTCATCAACGTCACGTGTAAAATCTTCGAATTGAAGCAAAAACCGAAATTTTTTGAATTTAGAAATTTTTAAGGGTAAAAAATGCATTTACATATTCTGTCGGTGGTGATTACGTAGATTAAAGTACGTTGTTTTATTTTATATTATTTGCACTATCGACGTGTTAATGTGCAAATGGCTTAATGTGTTCAATTATTGTTAATTGCAATTGGCTTAAGGTGTTAATTGCACGATAATTAGTGGTCATAAACTCCAAGAATAAAAGTGAAATACGTGTGGAAACAGATCTGTAAAACACTATTCAGTAATACCATTACCATACAAATACTAAACACAAAACTAATATTTTTTTAAAATCCGTATAAACGTCCATGAACATAATACAATTTTTTACTCATTACTAACAAATTAATTACTGAGATTTTAATCAGGAAATTTTATTTTTCCCAGCTTACGACATGACAATGGACATAATAAAAATTTGAGACCATACAAATTTGAAAAAAAAATGAAAATATTGTTGTTTCCTTAAAGACAGAATGGTCAAGAACTAAATACCCATGTGAGGGTTCTTGTCACGAAGCAACAACAAAAAAAAAAACAAAAAAAAACAAAAAAAGTACAATGGATCATGACCGACCTAAATGGACACGATTGTCTCACATATCTGCGCTGGGGTTGGATTTAAAAATCCATAGGGGGAAACCATTTATTGCAGTTTTAATAAGGGGGAGTCCTAGAAGTCTTTGACCTCTGGTCAAATTAGAGCAAATTTCTAGCTCCCACAGAAATTTTGTACATGCCAATAAAAGTTAATTCTTCTGATAATCAACAGATATTACGGCATACCATAAAAAAGCTCATTTTATTCACGTCCTTAATAAATGAATGACTGATTAGCAAAACTGAGCCTTTGACACACAAAAATCGCTACGATAAAATAAAAAAAAACTCCCATGCCTTTCAAATATTTATAGTGCAGCTAAACAATTCATCGCAATTTTTAAAAGCACATTCAGGCGTGGACTATTGTTTTTCACAACAACGCAGCCTCTACATTTCCCTTAATTTTCTTTAATTGTAAAAAAAGCTGTTCAAAATGGTACCTACTGGAAATTTGTTTGTGCCCTCGTTTTACGGCTTTTTTTCTTCACGAAGAAGCATGTTCTTGCAAGTTTAGGTCATTCACCTCCATTTCAAAACGAAAGCTCAGTAAAATGGATATGGGAATATGGAGAATTTATTGTGAAGTTAGATAAAGCAAAGCCTGAAAACGCCACCACGGCACACGACTTGTTAGTGCAAAATTAAGTACACGAAATCCCACTCAAGTTTATTGAAAAGACTTTTAAAGTTAAAATGGAAAACCTAGTTTTGAAATCGAAAGTGCCAACCGTTTTTTCCGAAAAATTACAGTAGTTTGTCCGTCCAATACACACAAGGAACGTAGCCTACATACAACAATAACTACACTACCGGGTTTTCATTATATAGGCCTTTAAAAAAAAGTTTTAGTAAAATGTTTTACAGATTTAGAAAATGTTGTTTTCGTTATCAGTGCAACAAAATGCTTCACGATAAGTTTCGAAAACGCACCTAGAAAAATAAATTTCTATGAAATTCATTGGTTTTATCTGATTTTAACTCATTATCGATACACCCTTTCGTTCATTTTTTTTCTTCCGTATTTTCATTTTTAAGTACATTTTCGAAACCCGTTATGCATGCTTTTGCTTTGATAATAAATACTATTTTCTAAATCTAAACATTTTGCTAAAAACAACACAGGAAACATAAATAAAATATTCTTAAAATTCATGAAAGAATTTAGATAGGTAGGTGAATAATATGAAAAATCAAAAGAGAGCATTAACGCTTGTAATATTTTAGTAGAATGTTCAACAAGTTTTGAAACCATGTATCACTGCATCAAAAAGTTCAAAAATCGAATGGGAAATAAAATTATCAACAATACGAAAGGGAGAAAAACAGAAATCGAAAATATATGTACATTAGCATCCAAAAACAAAATTCAAAGTGAAAATAATTGGAATAATTTATTAAAGAAAATAAGGAAAAATTCACTTTAGAATCTAGTTTTAAAAGTGTACATTTTTATAAGGATTAAAAAGAAATTGAAAATGCAGAAATAAATCCATACAAAATAAACTGGTACAGTCATACGAGCCACCCAATTTTCAAAGGGTGGAGTAGAGTTTCACACAATAAAGTAAAACCATCTTCCTGGATAAAAGCGAACCATGGCAATCGATAAAAATAAAAGTTGAGGGTTTTTTTATGAAAATCAATTCACGAAATTCTAGACCATGCAAAAAAAAACTTCACTTTACCACAAAAACTAGACATCCACCTTAAAACGACCGAAATGTGCAAGTTCTGGAGAACTAACTTTACAACTACACCCAAACATAGTAAGAAAAAAATGAAATATCCTGTGAATTCTAAAATTAAAAAAAAAATGAAAATACGTGAAAAATACTTGAACCTCACTAATATCTTAAACTGCACTATTTGAAATAGTATCTTTATATATTCATATAAACTACGACAATGCACTTCGAGCATGGCTAAACTTAGACATCCGAAAATTTAAACAAAAAAAATATTAAAAAAACCAGCGTTTCCCAAAATATGAGAAACAAGTCCGTTCAACTGCAATCGCATTTAACTATTTCCGATTAATATTTCAGATCTTGAAATGATTCAAGGCAAACCTTAAGCCCCTCGATGAAAACTTGAGGGCAACAAAATTTAAGGTTAGCAGAACTTTTGAGGCCTTCTTAATTATGACCGGAAATTATGAGCTTTACCTTTTTACGCTTTAATGCTTTTCTGCGCACGTACGGGTGAGGAATATTTGAAAAAAAAAAAAAAAAGATTTTTGCAGAAATTTACCGCAATTCAGGCTAAGGAGAATTACGGTAAATTATATAGACTGCCATATACTGCATAATCCGTTTCAAGCAGTCCCTAAACTGTACCTCACGAATAAACCACCGTGGTTTCACTGGAATGAGGAAGTGAATTAGTCTAGCCACGATTTTTAGTCAAGAACCAAACAAAAAAATCGAAAGAATAAAAAAATCTGAAAAAAAAGTAATAAATATGAACAACCCCCAAACTTACAGGGTTGACGACTTGTATTAAGGTTGTGAAATATGCAGGTGAAAAAACACCATAAGGTGGTACATGTAGGTGAAAGTAAACGAAATTAGATGCATATCGGTTGGGATGGACATCATTACTCCTTTTTTTTAAAAAAAACAACAACATAAGCTTTAATGTATTTTTGCTATTTTTTTTAAAATCTGGAACTACAACCTGACAGGTGTAACGGCGAACATTCAATACTTTCAGTTTATGATGAGAGCTTTTTCAGGTTTGAGTTTTTGAAAAATAGACTTGTAAAATACCAAAATGATAATTCTGGTTTATTGACAGGTGGTTGTTTTTATTCTTGCATGCTGCTTGAGGGCGATTGAAACTTGCATCGTAGAAATTGCAGAAATTGGATGCATGCATGAATTACTGTTGAGATTCGTAGAAATTTGAAATGAATGTTCATAATTATAATAAATGTTCCCAAAAATATTCGTTGCATTTATAAGGAATATATAAAATTTAATGATTCACATTATTTATAGTCATGAGGTTCCATGGATAATCCGCAAAACTAAAAGGATTTGAGAAAATATGTCATGGATATATTGAAGATAATTTTATAAATATTTTTGAAAAATGTATTTAAAAAATTATCATAATTGTTTAATTTATTTTCCCCAATTCAGAATTGGTTGTCCACTAGGGTCTTGAGTTATTTATATAATTTGAAAATGTCTCATTTATTATACATACAAAAAAAAAACACAATTAAATAAATAGCCTTCAAAATGTATTTATTTGTTTTAGAAATAAACGGAACATTTTCAAATTATTAAAAACAGCTCAAACCCTAGTCGACGATCAATTCTACAGAGGGGAAAATAAATTTAGTAATTATAAGCAGTATTTGAAGCAAAAATGTGCGAATAATTCCTATGCATGGTGGGCATCATTTTGGCTCAGCCTTAAATGCAATATCGAATTGAAAACGTTCGATCTGCGATTAACAAATTTGAGTTACAACTAAGGTCTTATCAACCACATTAAAATGGGACCAAACTGAGTTTGGTAAAACATTGTTGACATAAATGGGTTACTTGCAGATTAAAATACGAAAATGGTAGAGTTCTACGAAGCAGGTTTTAATTGCGTATCAACGCTGAATATTACACGCTGCCTGCTATGATCAAAGAAATGATTTTACGTACGATACGAACCTAGATCAAATTTATAACGAACGAAAACTATGAACAAATTAAATTATATTTATGGCACAATGTATGACTAAGACCGAAGTTAGGCAACGATTAAGCAATGTCATCCAGAATTAAAAACTCCGCCCCGCTGCACTAAAACTAAAAGCAGCCAGACAAAGACCTTAACACATTTTCACGAAATAAAAAAAAATATACGCGAATAATAATGAAGCTGTCATTATTCATTTTTTAGTGAAATGTCAATAACAGAACGGTCGAAAGTTAGCTACATGCAGTAGCTAACTTTAAAATAAATTTCAAGCTTCATGACACTTACGAACGTTCATATTTTTAAAAACACCTGTTGTTGTCATTATTGCGAAATGAACGTTTTGCAAACACCCGATTTTGTGAAATTCGCTAAAAATTCGCACTTTTAACAACAGCTGTTAAAAGTTGTTGTTGCTTTTTTGTGCAAAATGCATTTCTTGTTTCATTGCCGTAGAGTTAATGTATGTAACCTTATCTTCTGTCAGATATGGCGATGATATATTTTATTGACAATTTCACTGGAAATTTATACAACGCCCACGACACACCGAATTTAGATTTTAAAAAAAATAAAAGCTTTAAAGGGTTTCTTGTCATTCCGATAAGAATTTTGCGTAAAAGAAATATTTCAAATAATACGTTCACTACAATGACATACGTTGGGAAGAAAGAAAGACCCTATCCGACTTAGGTATGAACCATATATGGCCATATATTGACATCGACACACATTTAGCGAAAGCCTATAGATCATTGCTACATGACATCATCTAATGACATTACCAACCATCATTACTCCTTCAGTATCTGTGTCAGTCATGTGAAATCCCCATCATTAATGGCAAACATCCCATTTCAATTTACCTTACACGACCATCAGTAACGTCATTCTCATGTAATGACATTAGTAATGATTGCGTCAGAACATGCACGGAATTACGGGATAACCGAACCAGATGGGACATCATTACCGGTCAGAACTTGATCGAAAATCTTGTCTCTCAATACCATACTTTGAAAACTTGATTAACCCTTGGAATGGAGCAGGAATTCTAACCGCTAACCCAATATCACCTGTTGCACTCAAAACGGTTACTTTTTATAACAAGTGGTCAAAAAAATTAAGATCTACGTGACATGCATATCCGCAGTGAAACCGGTGGATTTCAATTTCATGTATGAAATGTCAAGACGAGTCACCTCCGTAAGTGTTCTACTGTCACATCAATCAAAAGGTCATTGTCTGAAAATTCCTCTCTGAAACGCATTTTCTTTTTGATCGAAAGGGTTTATGAATAAGGAGACGATTAGCCAACACAAATATATTTAAATCCAGTTATAAACCGCTCTCCTTTTCACCGGTTTAAAAATTCATTATTAAAAATGCAGCAAGAGCAGCAGCTGGGAGTCCGACAGGTTTATCTGAAATCGCCATTTCCAAACAGCCTTTCCAGAGAAATAAATCAACGCAATTCGTAGTTTTAACTGTAATTAAATGTACGAGATAAGAATGGACGCACACATTAACAAACCGTCAATTAAGGTTGCAAAACGAAATGAATATAAAGCATTCGACGAACGAAATAAAAAAAAGTTTCAAAACTGCCAGATAATAAAGACATTAACGGGATAAGGGATACGTATCATTATTTTATGCAGGAATACATGAAATCGTTGCCCGAATTATATTCGTAATTTTATCACCGATGAACGTTAACGTGAAACCTGCACTTTTCTCATAATTGTTGCAAAAATATCAAAGATAGAAACTCGAAAATAATTTTTACAACTTTTAACAGGGCGTCGCACTTATAATTTCAAAATTCCAGGATATTTCCAGGAATATTCACCACTTACGTATCCTTTTTTTCCGAGAAAAAATAAAATTTAAAAACAACATTTTGGGTGTTATTTTGATAATCTCATCTGATAATCTAATTTCTGATGTGTATGTTTTATGCCCAAATAATTACATAGCCACAGCTGGTTACGATAACAAAGCTGTCTGATCACTGATCAAATAAATTTTAATTTTTTTGTTTATTAGCTATTGTTCAAGAAGAACCAATTACCCATTCTATAACTCATTTTTATATAAAGTAAATCGTATTAAGTTACATTTATTTATTTTTAAAAATACGTTATTACATTTTGGATATTTAAGTATTTATAAATATTTCATACATAATCAATCTGTTTTGTAATAGTGATACTTATATTATGTTTACACACTAATTTCTTTGTCTTAATAATATCAAAAAATATGTAATTTATTGTCCATTGTTTAAGGTTGTTACATGGTCTTCTTTACATGTATAGGTCTTTTTTCTTGTAATATCAATTTAAATTTCAAAATATCCAGGATTTAGAAAGAATTCCAGCATATTTGCAGGATTTTCAGGATCAAAATAACAACCCAGTATAATTGCAGTCCATTCGACAACGTGCTTAAGGCGATCTGTGACAATTTCATACCGTTTCATACCCTGTATAATTATTTGCTGCAGGTATCACCGAATTCAATTAAAAGTTTGCACATGTACTGCCTGTTATGTAAGCCTTATAATCACTGTTTTGAAACTCATCAGTGTCAACATGAACCCGAGAAAACATTTTGCACCATAATTCTGTTAATTCGATTTCAGTTGCCATGAACTGCTCTATTTCTTGATTATTGCAACACCAGCAGACCAAAAAAAAAATTGTTGCATTAACCATTAATCGTACCAATAAAGCCATTGTTGATCAACTGTGGCAGGATTGACATTTCCAAGTATCCCCTCCAGGTTTTCGGACTTCTCCGAAAATAAAACTCAATTCTTCCAGATTACCCTTGATGTCACACATATTCCACTACTAATTTGCGCCAAGGCCTTGCGCCTTTATTTATTCATTTTTATTCGTAATTATAGTTTTGGCTGGAATGATTGCAAGGCGTCCGATCTGACAACAACCACCTTAGATTTGAAAAACCACTGATAAATCGTTGAAGTTTCATCGATTTATCAATGGTTTCCAAATCCTTAAATTACCTCTTCTGACACTGATCTTTCCTGACGTGTTCCACGTTTTCCCTTCTTAAAGCGATTGTATATATAAATATAAAGAAATTTAGCAATCATAAGAATAACTTGAAGCAAAGTATTTCCATCTTTTGTTTGATTCAAGATTTCTAAACATAGGCATCTTTCCACATGCGGAATTTGTCAAAAATAAAACATCCATCAATTTGTTTCATCTAATTTTTATTTTGTGGACATCTTGATTTAAGATATATTTTTGATAACCAGTGCTTGCAAACTTGCAAACAATCAAACCAATCAATCTTATCGGTTTTTTATTTTCACATAAACATTTTTAGAAAGTTTTAGACCAAAAAAATATGCGCATCCTATCCATCTGTTACTTGAAGATTTCCAAACAGATGCATTTCTGGATTTAAGACATTTTTAACTTGCATTGCAGATACCTTATCAACAATTTAACTAATCAATTTGACCCTTTCATTTTTACTTCAACTTTTTTTTTTGAAAAAAACAAGTTGGGAAGTTTTATAAACTAAAAATTGCACATCCAACCAATCTTTTCTTTGAAGATTTCCAAAATAAAACATGCATCAGCTTGTCTCATTTCGAGTACATCTGGATTTAAGCTACATTTTCGATTCGCAGTACCTTGTCAACAATTTAACCGATCAATCTGATCTTTTATTTACTGATTAAGTTTTTTTTTAAATAAATAAATAAATAAATCGGGAAGTTTCAGAAACAAAAAATTGCACATCCTACCTTGACACCACAGTCCACAGCCTCCATTTTTAAAACCGAAATCTGGATCGACCGAAGAGTTTAATAACCGACAACGAAGCACATGGATCTGCAGTTAATTAACGAGCGTGTTAATCGGCCGTTAAGCCGTCGCAGCAAAGCGCGAGGGGTGTGTGCACTCAGCGGCTCCCCAAACCCAAATAATGAATCTCCAGGTAGTCCATGGCTCCCTTTAAACCAGGTCACTTTCCATTGCGATGCGCAGAACAGCAAAAAATAAAAAAAATGAAAAATTGCACACAATCAACAGCAAGCACTTCGCTGTTTTGTGCACGGGGGAAAAAAGCGTGAAATAAAACAGCCAAACAATTGGTTAACTGCAGTGGCAAAAACTGGGGCTGCCACCAGTTGACCGTCCGAGGGCGCTAACGACCACTTGGGGATCAAATCCCCAGGTATTAAAACGCTCATTTAACCCATTTCCAACAAATCCTTAATGGAGAAATGATGTGGAAAAACTTGAATGGCGATACGAGGGTTGATTTCAAACGTAAGACTGGTCAGGCCAGTTATAATCCACCCGAGGGCACCCCGCAGAATGCAATCAGTAGGGCACAAGGTAAATAGGCAACCCCCCCCCCCCAAAAAAAAAAATTAGCCAGTACACTCGTGCCTCTCTTTACGGCCTTTACGTGCGTGGAAAGTGGGCTGTGAATGCAAATGCCGCATAACGAAACACGTTTTTACATACATGTACAAGCCCATTTGAATTGCATGGGATACGTTCCGAATCTCATTCAATATGTGTTACTAAATATCAGGCTTCATTATTTATAGCCGTATAATGAAAAACAACAGGCCACAAAATGATACACATTTCGCAATTCTGAAAAAAAAGCTAAAAGTGTTGCTCAACTACAATGTACAAGAGACGTTTTACTTTCCTAAACGTAATTGGAAAATGAAACAGAGACGTTAATGAAATCATATATCCCATTTCCAAGAATGCCAAACAACGCGGGGAAAAAAACTTTAATTTTACCCATATTATACCATTATATCATTCATAGATATCAGTTACACGTTGATTTTAAACCAGATAATGATTTGTTAAAGTATTTCTTATGATGATTGTTTAGTGACCCAAAAAAGACGTCATTTATGGAAGACCCCAAAGGTGTACCAGGAAGCATTGCGCCAGTTTTCATTCAAAAATAACAATTATCATGATAATAGGGCATGAAGGTTTAACGCTCTGATGCAATAAAATTAAGTATACTGTATACTGCAGCTAAAATGTATATCTAAATAAATTATTACCAAAACAATTCCTTCGTTCTTCATTCAGAGAAAATTATAGTTTTAAAAAACACTGCATATGCAAATTCCAGCTCCGGACTGGGGACACAATCAATAACTATGTCTAAATTAAGGAATACAGGTTCAATGTAGCCTAAATTATATAGCTGGACTGTGCCTTTAGTGTAATTTATCTTGTTAAAGAAAAAAAACGAACTCAGGAGGGTGGAGGACGCAAATAAAACTTGGTTCATTATACAGTAACGGGAAATGACAATAAAAACTTTCTTTTTTTAAAAAAAAACCATCAAGATTATGACGGGTCAATGTTCATTTGCCCAAAACGTTATCCCTGTCCGTCTCGGTGGGGGGGGGGGGGCAGCAAACAAAACAAAGTATCCAAATATAATCTGGCAATGACAAAGTAACCAGCTTGGTATGGCTTTCTGCCAGTTTACTAGAGCAATAAATTGCCTTTCATTTTACATTTATGTTTACCTGGTATTACCATGCACAATAGCTTCCACCCTACAATGGCATATTCTGAAGTTAATTCAACTTCTGTTCTTATTGCTGAACCTTTGACGGCATTGGTGATACACCGCAAATAAAAATTGATGCAATGCCAACCATGAAAGTTTCAAATAGGGTGAAACAACTGGTAATCCCCCTTACGAGCAGCTTGCCCTGCAGGAATGCTATCTTTCCTGAAGGACACCCATAAATTATAAGACATTATGGATAAGTTTCAAGAGCACAGCAAAATATAAAAACACAAAACATTAATCTATACACGTTGAAGCGAAATATCCAATTATTTAAAATGCATATGAAAATAAAATGGCTATCTTAAATGGTGATGAAATTGCATCTAGATAATTAACTGTTGTTACTGCTGCAAAATCACTAAATATGGCAGCATTTTAATTTTTCACGGTTGAGATGCGTCTTAAATGCCGTAGAACCTAATTAAGCTGTTGAATTACTATTAAGAGAATTTGATGAAAAATTTTATTTCTTAATTTATTAATGATTATATTTTAGCATTTCGGTATCAGCTCTGTCTATTGATGAACGATTTCTGGCATAATTTTAGTAATTATACATACAAATAATAATTATTTTAAGTCACATTTATCAGCAATGCTTTAAGACGTCACACTTTGGATGTTGATTACAAAAATACATCAATTCGATCATCTTAATTCATAAATAAGACTTATAGATAATAACGCATCTTAATTTAATACAATTAAACTCGATTTTCAGAGTAAGCGTCTAACAATTTCTGAACAACTGTTAAAAATATTTTAAAAACGTCAAAACAAGTTCTAACTTATATTCGTAATGGTGAAAACTCCATTAAACTCCCTAAATTGATTCCAAGTCAGATTTAAAAACAACTTATTTGAAAAGCTTTTATTCCAATCTTCGTTTTCTGCAAAATGTGCCTACCCTTATGGACCCTCCACAAAGGACGCCCATATATGATCCTTATATGGCAAAAATGACCCAACAATGTTTTGTCGTAGTACTGTTTTAGATTCAGATTGTGTCACATTTGAGACACTTTCTTGACACAACTATTCCCCAACCTAGTGCTATCGTCACATGTCTACATATCAGGCATATACATGTATACTATATTTGTTTACATGTATACAGCAAATATATTATATATATATAAAGTATGTCCTGACCTGTCCCCCTGCTTGGCCCTTGACCTACATGTATATGACGTCATTTTCGTGACGCAAACTTTTCTGACTGACACCCCCTTAACAATGAAAAGAAAGACGCAGTTTTAAGTCAAAAGACACGCTTCCATAATATGTAATAATTTTAATTCGTTAGTGCTCGTTATTGAGCTTAAACTCTCATAAAAGCACACCATAAGGATTTGCTGACCCTTATTCCCATCTAGTCTATTAGTCCATCCCGATACTGTAGCCGACTTCAAGGTGGCTACATATCACAGTGCAACCATATCCCTGCATTTTCTTAGCGTGTTAAATTTTGAAAAAAGAACTGAACAGATTGCGACATAACCCAGTGGTCGCTGTTAGCTTAGCCTACAAACGTGACACCCATAATTACGTGTACGTCTTCCACAAACATTTGGACCTGTGCGTTACATTCGGCGTTATCTCCCGAGTCAGTCGAGTTGGTAAACGCGTAGCCTAATTACGTTCAAACTTTACCTATATATTTTTCAGGACCAGTTCTCATCTTTGGCTATTTTTGGGCGCAACTGGCACCGGGCCCACTGGCATTCAGTGTCATGTCAGAGTTCTCCATTCACCGCTAAACCTTCATCGTGAAAACGAAATGAGGCTACGGTCGCACATTCACGGGCGCAACCGAGAGAAGGCCTACTTTGAAAAATACAAACACAATCTTCAATCATGCTTCGCGTGTAGACACCGAGAGAGGCTCAAATCAACTCAATATTTTTTTATAAAATAAAATAACAAAAAAAATAAGAAAGAATAAAATAGAATAAACAGAAAAGAATTCGAAACTTCTTGCACGCGCTTGCTCGTGCCTCGCGCGTGCGGTGCCAAGGTTGGATTCGTGGATGTGCCATTCTGCAAGCAACCCGTCACGTGAGAGGACGTGCCACGTGCGCGCCGGCGCATTTTTGGCCAATGGCGAAAAAGTGCATTTCGGCACCAAATTGATGTTAAAAAAATATCTCAAGGGTAAGACTGGTTAGGGCATTAATTTTTAAAAAAAGCTAACAAAATATGCTGGCAGCAGTATCTAGGCACCGTTGATAAGATAAAATAAATCGATGTGGAAACCGTATTATATTAATAACTCGCGTGTATATTTGCCAGAAAGTTCTCCTATTCGATATGGGTCAATAAAAGTATTAAAAAATAAATACCGGTTATCGATTCTGGGCTGAATCACCTGGATAATTCTTTTCAGTTCCAGCGTAATTCTTACGTAAAAGTAAGCTTAATTTTCGATAATAATTTGATATGCTAATTCTTAATCCATCATCACACATTAAGTGATGTCCGGTGATGCAAATGATGCCATGTCTGACCATACATTACGCCATATATGGTACCGCGTATCCAGATGCACATAAAAGTATGATTAAAGCTTTAGGAAAAAGCTTTTAATTGTAAACTATTAAAACCATGGTCATATCTGTCTATATACATGTATATATAACGTTATTTAAGTGGCCTTTGCCATGAATACATGGCTAATTTCAAGCATTTTTAGACTAATTCAGACAACATTCTCAATTAATGACTTAATTAGCCTTTAAAAAAATCCGCTTAAAATTAGCCATGAAAGCAAAACTAAACTAAATTATTTAACTTTAATCGCTCGTTAGAGCATAGTTGCATATCTAATGCCTAGTGGAGTCAAACTTCTTTGGACATAAACTTCAAAAGCCGGTTACACATAGAAACACGTAATTATAAAATTTATCTAATTAATTATCTCTCATTAGGCCGCGAAATCTGTCATTCATCAGACCTCTTCTACATCATAATTTACAACAAGGAGACGCCTCATGACTGAAAACGGTTCACAATTGTCCCTGACCAATTAACCGAGGCTGACTCGATCGAGAAGAGAATATCACTTAAATGATATCAAGGGCGATGAATGAAAAACGTCAACGTGTTAAAATAGTGCGGATTAGTGCGCAGTTTCACTGACAATGCATCGTTAGAAAAGCGATGAAAAACAGCAAAGTAAACACAGCCAGTGGCTTTCTGACTGACAACAAAGGTTCAAAGAAGGAGGCCGAGTCAAAGGGCAACACCTTTCACATTCTCCAATGATCATCAAAAGGAGTCATAACTGTTAATTGCTAAACAGAGATACGATAGAAGGTGTAAAAAAACTGAGAATTACTCACCTATCAAGTGGGCTTCAAAAACGGAGGAATGATGATTTATTCTCCAGGTCCAAGAACTCTGAAATTGAAAACAATATTCACTTCATAACGCATAGTTACACTTATATCTAGCATTCTTCCCGAATAAACAGTATATTTCAATTCTTCGGCAACGATTAGAGGTACTAAGATCGAATATTAAACTTGATTTTGATGCAACCAGACAGTAATATGAAATTAAGTTAAACAGTCAAGACTGAAAGCAGCCAAAAACAGTCACGTTAAGTCAATCATCCAACACTGAAAAAAATTCAAATTTATAATTTGACACGATTTGAGGGCAGCTTGGCCTTGACGGATGCCCTTAAAAAATTAGTGAGAAAATCTGTTCTGCAAATTGTGAAAACTAATACATTTGTACCTGCAAATGTGAATCGTGCAGCCCAGCCTTGACCCCGGCAAAAAAAATTAACAAACAATTTGACTCGATTTACTAAACCCACAAGAGTATCTTGTTAACCTTTTTTATTTAAATTGTTCATCGGCATTGTTCAGTTTATTACGACGGAATTTATTTTTAGTTTTAAAACAAATTACCACCAGGTTTCCAATTTCTCGTCCACGAGGTCAAAGACAGTAATAAAGTTCATATAAGGAAAACACTGGAGCAAGGACGTAGATCACTGACCACTAGCCATCTTGGAAATGTATGGAAATACTGGTCGATATTATCAGCAATATGAATCTTTTTTTAATATCGTTGTTCATGAGTCAATATAAACAAAAATAAACGAAAATAAGAATTTAAAGGTCTTGTAAATACGATAGCAGTCCAGTGAAAGCTGACAATAACGACCAGTAATTACCTTCTTAGGTCACTTTTGTGATTGTACGTCACTTTTCCATAAAATTGGTCATTCTTTTCCAATTTTAATTTAATAATTCATTTAGAAGTATTAAATTCTAACGTTTTGTTACGGGGAAATGAGTCAGTTTACATTGATATTTAATGGCATTTAAAGTGCAAATGGGATAGTACATGTAAGGGACATTATGACATCAGTTAAGGTCTTTTTTTCCTATTACATGTAATAATAATTTTTTTTTTCAAAATTTAAAAGTTGACATTTTTGATTGTCGGTCCCTAAATAAAAATGAAAATGTCAAACATTAACAAATATATAGCCTATACTGTCAACATACAGCAGTCCGCACGAAACTGATAATTAATATAAACGATAATTTAACATCTTTAACAGCTGAGAAGTCTTATTTTGAAGAAAAAAAATTACAGGGTGTCACTGAAATTCCTTTACGAAGAAATAAAGCCATTGTGTATTTCTAATATTACCAGGGTTCAAATAAAACCCCAGTATAATTAAAGGATTTCCAGCCCAGTAGACAACCTTAATACGATGTAAACAACTGACACCGCTCTATGGGGATCGACATAGGTAACTTCAAACCGAAAATAATTAAAACAAACAACAGAAGCTCATTTTCACGCCATGGAGAAAAGTGTTACGTCTGAACCAACGTGACACTAAATGTTAAAAAGCCCAGCCACACTGACCTATGGCCGGAGGCCCTCACTTATATGCTTACGCTAAATAAAGTTTTTTTAAAATGTAGGCTACGAATAGCACTGGAAAATGGCAGGCGAAAAACTAGGCCTATGCCATGAACTAGACACACATGGCAAAATAAAACAACTTTCTAAGACGGATCAGGCGGTGCACATAAAAATACACTAAATTGAGAGAACAAGTGTCTAGCGATAAAAATTTAAAAAATAAAACTTCCAAAATTGACGAAGAAATTGTTTCACGTCAATTGCGTACGTCTAAAACGATAACAGGCCCTACATCTACTGTCAGAATTAAACCAGGGCTGCCAGAATCTTTTATTCACCAGCTTTTTTTATCCGAAAAAGAGCATATTTTCGCCAGACAGGTTAAGTGAAATACGAGCCTTGAAAGTCCTTGAATTCTGCAATAGCCATTGCGTAAACAATATTAATGGCAATAGTAGTTTTTTTGTTTTTGTTTTCACAACAATTGCAAATGTCTAAATTAATTTATAGAGCAAAACTGAGATTCTCTCAAAATATAACCGAATGTAACCGAATTTAAAAGTCCTTTTTAACAAACAGCTTTCAGCAATCTTAAAACAGACACCAGAAATCAACAAATAAATGAGAAAAAATGTAGTGTTCATAACACATTTCGTTATACAGTATTTCCATATTGAAAGACTAATTTTCACATAGATTGACATCAAAATTGGATAGCCTACTAGTAAAAATGATGACAACATTTTATTAAAATGATATCAAAATTCACTATTAATGAAGGCAAAATTTACTATTAATGAAGGCAAAATTTATTGTCATGTCTACTGTTCATGTCTTTTTTAGGACATTCGAATTTCAACATTAAAATTAATAAATCGTTACCTTTTTAACCATAAAAATAAAAAAGACATTAAATGAGAATGTTGTTGGTTACAGATGGCACCTTTTTTTTAAAAAAAAACCCATTAAATCGGAAAAATCCACTATATATATATATATCATAGAAATCAGTACCAATATACTGATCTGTGGTAAAACTAGTAAAATGTTAGTTTTTGCAAGCAATGACGACCACTGACCGCCACCCTCCCACCCCCAGAGGTGAAATTATTTGGGACTCTAATTGATGCCACGCAAAAATAAACGCATTATTTTCGCGTCGTGTCCAAAAAATTCTCCCAAAAATATGCCAGCGCGATGAAAAGAACTTGGAAAACATGTAGAGTAGGTTTATGAATTTAAAAGCATCCTATTAAAATATAGGCTGTATGCCTGCTATTTTCCTCCGAAACTCGTATTTTTAATTAAGTATCATGCTTAATGCTCAGCGTTTGTATTTCGACGAAAAAAGGGAAAGTGGAGCAAGTGGAAAAACTAAGACAAGACCCGGCTAATCCTTAATAATTAATGTATCTGGACAATGCGAAATTTCGCGCAAAATTTATTATCCATACGTCCAGCCTATAGCGAAATGAGTCAGGTGTTCAAAGGGTTGGGCTAACCGCCGAAGTTAATGTTAAATGTCGCGCAAAATAAACTTTAAAAAAAAATATTCGTAACAAATTTTTGGCCTAGGAGGAGATTTCAATCTTCAGAACGCCCGTTAACCCACTGGCCTTCATTGGCTTTTATTTCGTACTCTACTGTATGATTCAATTGATCCAGATCTCAATAAAAACATTGCTGACATGCCAGCTTTTGTAATTCTCCCAAATCATCATCGAAGTTTCGAAGAAAAGCCCATAGATTTCGGGTTTTCATACGTGTACGGGGTTCCTCCATTGTCAGTCGACATTTTTTGGCTGGAATATTGCGAAACATCCCCAGAGTCAAAAGAAGTTTTACTTTTTTTTGGCAAGGGTGGTTTTTGCATTGAAATACCACTGATGACTAATCGATGCCGTGCCAGGACATGATTGATGAAATATGCATCGCACTACTCAAGCTCTCAGCATCGTAAAGCTGCTAGTTGAGAGGTGAGAACGAAAGGCGCCTCTCGAGAGCTCAACTCGCGAGTGGACACGGTACTGAGAGTGTCATCGGAAGAGTTGTTCTAGTGAGTCATTGATAACACACAGCTCTGGAGTGGACAGGTTCCCCCATACGAAAAAGAAAGGCATCTGCAATGTATTTCAAATTATTACATGTTAAATGCAATATAGTGTAGGCCTGCTAAATGCATTTGAAAATACACTGGCATGCATTTTGAAATGGAATTTGCTATATATATATGGGAAAATTCACCATTCAATGTGGCACTATATGAAAAAGGGCCCACGCACATCTTCGAGATTAGTCTTTAAGATATTGCCAACTATATCAATTAATGAAGGAAATTGAGAAAAATGAACTAAGGGCTTATTTACGACCCTGTACGAGTTGTACTTAAAACTAAACGTGGAGTCAAGAGTCTGGATATTTATTCAGGCTGCAATTTATTGATATGCATTGGAAGAAAAGAGTAAACATATTTTAGAGACGAATCGGTGTAAAAATACAAATAAAAAATTCATATAAACTGACTAATTCTCATAGAGCAATATTTATATTTTTAAATTTTTCAACAGTTTCACGAATTGAATCATGTACAAATAACTCCATATCGAAGATGTGGGCTCTTTTCATATTGAGCGCCACAAATGAAAACGCAAATGAGGCTTCAAACAAGTACGAAAATAACTGAATCATGCAATTTACTATACGTTGCAAACATGAACATTTGAAATTTAAACGTTATTGAACATCACGGGTAAAAGGATATTTTATCTTTTCGGTGCACATCAGTTCCGAGCGGGCAATCAGGCTGCACATATTCTGTTTGCAAGTGGTTTGGAGTCCAAGTAATTTTGAGAGCAAACAGACTTCCTCATAGAGAATAATTTAATTTTTAAATTACTGTCTTCAAAAACGGGCAATGACGGCTCATGAAACAACAACGAGCATAAATGAGCGCCATTTTCAAATTCTTAGTTTTGGAACAAAATGTATTCTAGAACAAAATCTATTTTCGAACATGAAAGGTGCGCCCTAGCGCCCTCTGGTGGTGCGTTTTCCAGAGCAAATGCACGTGCGTGGGGCTTCCATTCTATCAGGGGTTCCATATTTTAAGATAAATTAAGATTTTTACATAAAAATGAAGAAAAAAAAAGGCTTTGGAGAAAAATTAATATGGTCTTATGCCAGTTTGTATCTTCTACACTTTCCTAGGAATGTTCACTTTCAACCCTGATAAGTTTAATAGTGCAAATTCGTGTAATTTGTT
Organism: Rossiulus vilnensis; assembly: GCA_034700785.1. NCBI lineage: Eukaryota > Metazoa > Arthropoda > Diplopoda > Julida > Julidae > Rossiulus > Rossiulus vilnensis. The sequence continues at coordinate 5,701 of JAQIXS010000329.1, read as the reverse complement.
TTTAAATGCCAACATTTATACAGTATAAACAGGAAGCTTGAGACGTGAATTGTATCAAAAATAATACATAAATTGTCGGAATGAAGATGACTAAAGGTAATGCTTTAATTTGTAAAAAAAATTATTATTAGTTGTTGTCCATATGTTTTAATGGTATCAAATGCAATCGTGCTGCCATGGTGACCCCCATGCGTCCAGATAATCAATGCCAAAAACATCTTAGTACAATTTGTTTTCATATTGTAGATCTTATTGGACAGGGATCGTTAATTATTAAGTAGAAAGAGTAACACGGAATGCTACGAAAGCGAAGGGTGTTTGGGAACAAGCCCAAGGTTAGACGAGACAAGCATCCTCTTTTCACAGGTTCAGACTTCCACGCAAAAAACAAACAACAACAAACAACTAACAATTACTATCCTTGACTGAAATTCTCTAGGATTACGAGATATGCGTAATTGAAGCACTCAGAATGCAGAATGGAAATGGAATTACTCGATGTGAAAGATAGTAGGCGAACAATTGGGTTTATGGAATTACACAATTTCTAATTTTCATAAATTAAAACTGTCTAATTACATTTCAAAATATCGATGGAATACTGATAGACACCCGAACAGGATGCGCTAAATTGGACAGTATTCTTACCTAATTTGATCCTTTTGAATTCTACAAAGGAGTCGTTAAAAAGGTTGATTTTTTAACCCTTAATTCCAACTCCTCTAGTCTGGGCATAAGTACTAGTTTCACAATTTACAAAATACCTTTTTTTGGTTTGTGATTTTCGTAGCATGAGAGTTTGAGGGAGGTTATAACAAAGAATTTTATACAAAATTTCAGTTTAATTTATAATCCATTGTATTATGAAGCACATTAATGCTGTGACTCAATTTGCTAACATAATTGTTTACTTCTTATGAGGCATTAAAAAAACTGCTTTTTTACCCCCTTAATTTCACGATTTACAAAATACGTTTTTGGTATGTGATTTTGGTTTTTAAGTTCATTTAAACAGCACCTTTTATAAAACTGCTTCAACGTTTTAGCGAAGCATTTTATACAAAATGCAAATTTCAGTTTTTAATTAACACAATTTCTTCAGCTTTATTCATAAAAAACAGCTTTTTGAATACTTATTTTATCCATTGTATAATGCCACGTCTTAATCCGCTCACTTAATCATTTATTTCTTAACATTCAGTTAAGAAAATGCACACAAACAATTCGTTGAGGGCGTTTTTGACAGTTGATGTTAAAACTCCTAAATGGCATGACCGAAAATAGCCCCAGTTTATGAATACAGTGTACATTTTCTCATTTTTTTTATTCCAACGTTATACCATCAAAACAATGGCAAGATTACGCGACTAAATCCCGAACAATTTGATCCCAGTCCTTGGGTTTGTTTCGTAACATTATAGGGTAATTTGTTGTTCGTTAATTAGCATTTCAACCCATGCAGACACGGGCGCATTAAGCGTATTTTGCAAGAGCGCCTCAAATTAATTTTAATCATCGCCTTACTTTGTTTTTAACTAGTTGGATATATTCTATACGCCTGAATTGCTGATCGGGTTAAGGCTACCATTCAGAATGGGGCAAAAGGTTAATCTTGGCCGCAGCTTTTTTTTGTGTGTGGCATTACTGCAAAGAGGAGGTTTCGGTTACCGATTAAAACTAGGTAATTTCCCTGTCAATGGGAGCGTGCGTACTGCACTTAATTGCCAGTTAAAATAACAATGAAAGGTGAACCGGCGGCCAGATGAGCTCCACGGGATCTTATCTGGGGGAAAATTTGCAGGAAATCAAGGTTGTTCATTATTTTTCCAACGTGAAATGGCAGCAATAAGCAAAGAAAGAATTGCAACATTCCCGACCTCTTCCTGCAACATGTCCAGTGGGCTCAAATGGATTAGTATCAAAAAAGGACATCAAAAGTCCAAAGACATGAAAATTGAGACATGCAATGGCCGATCTACAGTATGTACACCATCATGTAGCAATGTAGCTGCAACCATTCCTTTTTATGAGGTGTTTTGGAACATGGTGCCATTAAAATTTGTTGTAACCCAAAAATTCCCATGTAGGTTCCTACATCTTCCCAATAAGACCCATATTAAGGAAACATATTACGGATTACAAGAACAATGGGGAATTCAAAATTTCACAATGAAGTGGATTTGAAAGTTTAATTTGAAAATCAGCAAATTAATAAGAAAAATGAATTTAAAATTATTTGTCCCTTTATTTTTCTTTCTCGTTATTTATTCTTATTCGTATTATCATTTCTTTTGTATTTATTATTGCTCTTTCACATTATTTCTCGTTTTTTATTTCTAAATGTATATTACTCACGAGTAATTTACATTACAGAATTACGTGAAAATCTACAGAATATTACAATTATTAGGTGATACATTGAATTTTCCACCAATATCAACATTTTCCAATTATGTTTGAACCAGCACTGAGAGACGTTAGGGAATTTCCATAAACCATGGCTTTCCATTTCAGCCTAGATTTAAGTCAAAGAAAAGTCCTGATAAAATTTTCGTTGAGCTCTTTGCTCAAGTATTGGAAAGGATATCTTCCTGGAAATGACTATTAGAAATAAATGTGGATTGACAGATTACGAAGCATGAAAAATGTTCAGAAAAGTCGTGACGCTAAACGGACATCGTTGGAAAAGAATCCCATCATGACTGTATCGCATGAATGTTACAAACAAAAGATGTAACAAGTTGGTCATTGTGGGGCATTAAATCGAATAATTCTGGAAAAATTGTTTTACCAGTGCAAGATACGAGTAAATTATCACTTACATATTTCAACGTGATATCCAAACGTTTCTAAGATGTTTCTCAAAACCACTGCTCGGTTCACACGCAAAAATGGCATGGAAAAACTAGACGATATCAGGAATCGAGTCGATTGTTAATGGACTGAAGCAACAACTAACTTAGATTATGCCCTAAACGCAACATGTTAAATACAACCAATAGTTGTCTGACCAATCGAGTGCTCGTTAGACGTTGCGAAGACCACGAATTGCACCGACAACCCCAGACCCAACCGACATTGGCTCAATCGATTTCTAAACTTCTCTCATGAAATGCGACGTCACGGGATTGATTTATGGGGCGGCACCAACAGCACATAATGAAATTTTTCGCATGCCTTAAGCTGCAACGAAGCGCAAAACACGGCATCAGACACGGTTTAATCACATGGCCCCCTGCCATTTCATTAAAAACGTCTTCTTCAATAAGGCCTAAGCGTGCCATGATTTACGGGTTTTGAAGGCACGCTCCATTTCATCATAATTTAATTAAACCTGAAACACGATCTCAGAAGTCAGGACATGAATTAACGAACTCGGGCGCATGACACTTGGCGATGGACCCAATAAGCAAATACCCACAAGTCAATCCTGAAATGCATCCCAAATTTCAGCAAATCTAAGAAAATCAAGCACATTGGAAGTAAAATTATTGGCGATTTACAATATTTGACAAGAAAAAAGAATGCCACTGAATGATGTGACAATCAGTGTCCGAGTTATTGCGAAACAACGAGTTTAACTATTTCAACACCTAAATATGTCACAGACTTCATCAGTATGCCACTCAGCTGTTCGGTTATGTGGAACACGAGCGAAAATTCAATAAAAGACCAATTGCGACGATAGGAATCGATAATTAATGTTGTTTCCAGTAAAACGTACGTGACTTCACTCCATTCGCAACGAGACTTGGCAAGACTGCCAACGAGCCATGAATCCCAAGTTGTGAGCGATTTGTTCAGACTTCCGGCAGAATAATATTGATATTTAAAAACGTATAAAAGATAAGAAAAGCGCATGAAAATGCATTTAGACCTTTAGAATTTCACGATTTGATCATACAGGATGTTTGGTAGGCTTCTAGTCCTTTTTTTCTAATAACGTGGATTCTAGAAAAAATTATGAGGACTATCACTTATGTCCTTGTGGATATGTCCATGATATGTAATAAAGATATAAGTGATGCTTGACATACTCATGGCACATACGTGCCGGTTGGCCCGTATTATTCATCAGCGTATGTCATCGAGTCATCATCATCATCAAATCGAAATTCTTGCCACATGCCTCAGACATCTCAAGCTCAATTCACTTGAGAATAGCCTGATGTTACTTTTTTTTAAAATATCACTTTGTATACGCTCTGAACGCAGCTGTGACTTATCATGAGACTTTGATCAGTGATCGTGACATATTTTAATAACAGTTTCCAAACAGCAATATGCTGTTTTGCACATCTAACCTACCTACAAAACTTCGTAGATTTTGTGTTTCATACATTCTTTGGCTATCTGAACAGCATTCAAAACGTATGGAAGCAAATTGTTCCTGAAAATAGGCTACTTGACAGTAATATCAGTTCATTAATTTTGAGAAATTATGAAGAACAGCAAGCTAACGATCGCCACTCATGATTCTCATACAAATTCTATCACCAACCTTTCTGGAAACAACCAAATTAAACTCTGTATTTGTGAGTTGTGACTGTCAGTCATTGCAACAGTTTATACTTTTCAGTAAAACCAAAAAGCATTAAACAAATTGACATTTGAACCGTATTTGAAAACAGTACAGAGTAAAGCAGCCTACAATTCAGTTGAAGCCATCTAAATTTACAAAAATATATCATCATGATACATGTACCAAGATCATCAGGTGGCCTCCATTCAATCTGTGCCGATTTGTATCGAGTGTTGAGCTGGCAACAAAATAGTATACATGTACGTACTTTTAAGATATCTACCATTTGCAAGAAGTGCATCACCATGGAGTGCCACCGAAACTGTATTATTTTACTCGCAGTACGACCTGGATTTAAACACAATGCGTATTACTATAACACTTTCTTAGCAATTCACCTTGAACTGGGCATGTTGCAATTATCAAGGTCAACCCAAATGTTTTATTAGATTCCATTTCACATTTCTACTTACAAAATAGGATCCTGCGAAACGGTAAATTTATATGTTTTCGTCAAAATTGCAGTGTCATTTAGCGGAGCACAAAATGTAGAGTTTCTCATGTCACTTTTTTTTAAAAAACATGAAGAGAAAAAACACAGGAAGTCCACGACAAGTTATTACAATCCTCAATGACGTCTCCAACAGGCGTACAAGCCAGAGCAGCAATGCGCGGATGTCATCCGACCCCCACCACCGCAATTTACTCGTAAATGCGGTATAAAGTTTATAATTTTGGTATTGACTTGTTTTTTTACGTGCGTATGAAGAGGGTCGTGATAAATTTGACGATCACTTCACGGTCAAAGTTAACTAATTGTCGAGCAGACGACAACACCAGGGTATTTAATAGTGGCATTCTACATGCACTCCAAATTCCCTACTTTTCCTTTCATTTAATGTCAATTTTCCCAATATGCTGGAGGTGAATTTATGGCACAAAGGCATTATCACTATTTCGACAATATTCCTGCTTGAATAAGCGTATTTCCGCAGCTAATCAAGACGAAATTGTGGTGAAGAGTATTCTTAGCATTGCTGGAACTCATAATCGATAAAGGAGGGCGCTACAGTATATAGAGCCATATTATAATGAATTCTAGTTTTAGCGTTGCTGGAATTATAATCGATAACAAAGAGGGCGCCACCGTACGAAGCCATTTTATAATGGATTGTAGTG